>JARQOD010000384.1:48055-146665 GCA_033576555.1 Oophaga sylvatica
GAATTGGAACTTGCTGGCGGTTCTGTTATGACCACCGCCTTTGTTGACTGTGGTTCCTCCATTAATCTTATTGATGCCCAATTTGTGACTCTTAATAAGATAGGGACAGTCAGGTTGAAAGATCCTGTTAAAATTGTGGCTGTGGATTCATCCCCTCTTGCCCGGGATGGAATTTGTTTTATGTCTGAAGTTTTTTATATGAAAGTGGGTTCCACTCACGTGGAAAAATTAAGTTGCTTTATTCTGAATAATCTGCCTGCAGGACTGGTATTGGGGATGCCCTGGCTGCAACGCCACAATCCTCTCATTGATTGGGCAAAAGGGGAGATCACCCGATGGGGATGTAATAATAATGGTCTTTGTTGTAACTCCGTTTCTCTTGTCAAACCGATAAAATCTGTATCTGTGTCGTCTGTCAGTCTGGAGGGTATTCCGGAGTACCTGAAAGACTTTGAAGACGTATTTTCCGACAGTGAGGCTGAGGCGCTCCCACCACATAGACCCTATGATTGCGCAATTGATTTGTTACCTGGAGCCAAATTACCCAAGGCTCGTTTGTTTAATTTGTCCGGGCCTGAGCGCCAAGCCATGAAAGAGTACATCAAAGAAAGCCTTCGCAAAGGGCATATTCGGCCCTCGGTGTCACCCGTGGCAGCGGGGTTTTTCTTTGCAAAGAAAAAAGATGGTGGGTTGCGACAGTGTCTCAACTTTCGGGAACTGAACAAAATTACCGTTAAGAACACGTACCCTCTCCCGTTGATTCCCGATCTATGCAATCAACTCACGGGGGCCAAATGGTTTTCTAAGCTCGATCTACGAGGAGCTTAAAACCTTATAAGGATCCGGGAGGGGGACGAATGGAAAACAGCATTCCTGACAACTGAGGGGCTATTTGAAAACCTGGTTATGCCCTTCGGTCTCACTAATGCCCCTGCTGTTTTTCAGAACTTCATCAATGTTGTTTTTTCTGATTTAATTGGACGTTATGTAGTCATTTACCTGGATGACATTCTGATATACTCAGAAGACAGTCAGTCAAACTTGCATCATTTACGTGCGGTTCTTATGAGACTCCGGGAGAACCATTTGTATGCTAAGCTGGAGAAGTGTTTATTTTTTATGCAAGAACTGTCTTTTCTGGGTGTAATTTTATCCGGGAAGGGATTCCGCATGGATCCAGGGAAGGTTCAGGCCATTACAGATTGGGTGCAGCCTCATGATCTGAAGGGGTTGCAATGATTTTTGGGCTTCGCTAACTATTATAGGAAGTTCATTAAAGGTTTTCACAGGTAGTGAAACCTTTGACGGACCTCACTCTTAAGGGGGCAGAGGTAAAAAATTGGTCCGTGGCCGCAAAAAATTCCTTCCTTACATTGAAGAAATGCTTTACTTCAGTCCCTGTGTTGGTACAACCCGATTCATCAAGACCTTTTATCGTGGAGGTCGACGCTTCAGAAGTGGGGGTGGGGGCAGTGTTGTCCCAGGGCCCCTCTACCCTCACTAATCTTAAACCCTGTGCCTTTTTCTCTAAAAAGTTCTCTTCGGCAGAGAGAAACTATGATGTCGGCAACAGGGAATTGTTAGCGGTCAAACTGGCCTTTGAAGAATGGAGGCATTTTTTGGAGGGGGCCGCTCATCCCATTACGGTCATCACTGATCATAAGAACCTGGCCTATATCGAGTCCGCTAAGAGATTGACCCCCAGACAGGCTCGGTGGGCACTTTTTTTTTCTCGCTTTCATTTTACCATCACATTCCGACCAGGGTCTAAAATGTAAAGGCAGATGCCTTATCCCGAAGTTTTGATTCTGTGTCCCCTCCAGAACCTCCTTCCTCCATTCTTCAACCGGGAGTGGTTGTAGCCGAAGTCTCCTCTGAGGTACAGAGAGAGATTCTAGAAGCACAAGCACAAGCTCCCAGGAATAAACCCCCAGGTAAATTGTTCGTACCCGAACAGCTCCGTCTCACACTCCTGCAAGAATTTCATGATTCTGTGTTAAATGCACACCCTGGTATTGCAGCTACCCGGGGGGCAGTGGCTAGAGGTTTTTGGTTGCCCTCTATGGGTACTGATATAAAAAATTTTGTTAATACTTGTGGGGTGTGCGCTCGCTCTAAAAGCTCTCAGGTCCGGCCGGCCGGGGAATTGGTGCCTTTGCCAATTCCGGATAAACCATGGACACACCTGTCCATGGACTTTATCACTAATCTTCCCTCATCCAAGGGCAATTCAGTGGTATGTGTAGTGGTTGATAGATTTTCTAAGCAAGCCCACTTTGTGCCGTTACCCGCGTTGCCGTCTGCTGAAACCTTGGCCCGCTTGTTTATACAGCACATAGTTCGGTTGCATGGAGTGCCTGTGAATGTGGTGTCGGACAGGGGTGTGCAGTTTGTGGCCAGGTTTTGGAGAGCGTTCTGTAAGAAGTTGGGGGTCACATTATCATTCTCCTCTGCCTATCACCCGGAATCCAACGGACAGACTGAACGCACCAATCAGTCGTTGGAGCAGATTCTGAGATGCCTGGTCTCCTCCAGACAGGAAGATTGGTGTGAGGTTTTACCCATGGCAGAATTTGCGTTCAACTGTCGTATCAATCAGTCTACCGGAAAGTCTCCTTTTCAGGTCAATTATGGGTTTGTTCCGCAGTTTGGGGAATTTTCCCGTATGAATTCTGGTTGTCCTGGTGCAGAGGGGATGGTTCAACAGTTAAAAAACCTTTGGAGGGAGGTGCAGGGGAACATCTCCAAAGCCCAGGAGAAGTACAAACATTTTGCGGACAGGAGGAGGGGGTTGGGTCCTGCGTTGACAGTGGGGGAAAAGGTCTGGTTGTCCACCCGTAATATCAAACTTAAGATACCCTCTATGAAGCTGGGCCCCAAATTTATTGGCCCATACAAGATTGTAGAGGTGATCAATCCAGTGGCGTACAGGCTTCAGTTGCCCACCTCCTTCAAAATATCTAACGTCTTCCACAGGTCCCTATTAAAACCTGTGGGGATGGTTAGAGAAGATCCCTCATCCGTGGTTGCACCAGTATTGGTAGAGGGTCAACTGGAGTACGAGGTAGGGCGCATCATTGATTCACGGTGGGTGCGCCGGAGACTTCAGTACCTTATTCATTGGAAGGGATACTCCATTGAAGATCGGTCATGGGTTCCGGCCAGTTCGGTACATGCCGATCGACTGGTACAGGCTTTTCATGCCAGATATCCTGAGAGGCCTGGGGGTCCAGTGGCCCCCCGGTACTGTCATGGTATAGGACATGGTTAATGTCCTGTCCACTCAGGGTTAACTTTTGCTGGCCTCCCTTTGGATCTGGGAGGGTATTTATACCCAGTCCAGAGGGAGATTCTCTGTCAGCTATACTTTCGTTGTGACTGTGTATTTGACCCCCCTGGTTTGCGTGTATACTGCTCTGCTTGTTTGACTCCTGTGTATGACCCGGTCTGTTTGCTCACTTTGCTCTCTGTCTCACGTTTTGCTAATGTTGTCTTCTCCGGTTCTGACCTCCTGGCTTGGCTATCGATACTCTGTTACCGTTTTGTCCCTATTGTACTGTCTATTGCCCGCTCTGGTTTACTGATCTATTGCTACGTCCTGACTATCCGTTCTGTCTAACCCTTTGGTACTGTCGTGCTATCTTGTGCTCTGATCTCGGCCTGTCCTGGTTTTCGTCTCTGTCTTTGCCCCTTGGTAACTTTATCTCGTCTTTACCCTGCTAGGAGTTTTCCTGCAGTTCCTAGATCTCTGGAGCTCAGGCCACGCCCCCAGCAGTCATGTGCTGCAGGTCCTGTTAGTCTGCAGTACACATCATTCATTACTGCTGCCTCTGAGAGACGTGTGGCCAGCTCCGCCCCTTGGCTGTCACATGCTGCGGAAGGTCCTGTTACACAGAAACACACGTCTTCTCTGCTGCGGCTCTGCTTACAGGTATCTTGGGGCACAGTTGGTTCGCTCAGGACACGTGCACTGGCTCGGTGAGCATGTGCAGTGCAGTGTCCTTGACAAATTCCTTTTGCTGTTAAACGTTTCACAGATAATAATCTGCCTTCCAATTTTGGAACATACAACACATTTGAACAATTTAGCATACCTTGTCCGATACCTACTGCGGTTATTTTGCTTCCATCTGCAAGATAAATGGCTTCTTTCTTATCTAAATCAAGATCAGTAAAGAAATTCTTATCACTTGTCATATGACTCGTTGCTCCTGAATCAATAAACCAACCAAGTGATGATTTCTTGTCTGTTATTTTGAATGTGACATTCCAATTATTCTCACACAAATCGGAAATTGTGTTTTTAACTTTCTGTGTATGCTTTTTATGTTGTAATTTTTGTTGTTCTGCTTTCCATATGGTACAGTCTTTCTTTAATTGACCCTTTTTTATTACATCTGAAGCATTCTCTTGTCTCTATTATAGGGTTTTTTAAATTCTGTAGCTTTAATAGCGTTTTCACTGTCCTTATCAGTAGAAGAATCATTGCTTTGTTCTTTTCTTCTCTGATATTCATCTATAAGTCTGGTCTTCACAAACTATAATGTAATGTCTGTTTCAAGTCTTGTCTCTTGTGCATTTATTAAAGCAGTATATGAATCTGGTAAACTGCACAACAAAATAGCTGCTATATGACTTTCTTTAATGTCTTCACCAATAGATCTTAGCTGTGATATCACTTCCATAATAGAGAATATATGCTTCTGCATGTCACTGTCTGCACTTAGTCTCATACTGTAAAGCTTTCTTAATAAAAATAACTTGTGATTTAAGCTGGGTCTCTCATATAGCTTTCTTAATGCTTCCCACATTCCTTTCGCTGTTTCTTCATTTTTTTATGTATTAATTGAGCATCAAAAGCTAATGGTGGCTCTCACTTGTCTATTTTTCTTATCCCATGTCTGATTATCTTGATCAGGTCTATCTGTAGTGATTACTTCCCATAAATCATCTTTAGACAATATTATCTCTACTTAGAACTTCCATAGCTGATAGTTCTAATCATTCAGTTTAGCTGCTGTGAGTTTTAGCTCTGCGCTATTCATCATCTTTAACTTATCTTACTTGTTTGGAGAGACTTGGACTAAAGAATTCTTCTGCATTCACCAGGGTCTTGCTGAGAGTTCCAGTGTCCTGGGTATCTGGTATTCTTGGTGCTTGGGATCTGTGGTGTCTGGATTCTCTGGTGTCTGGATACGCTGTATCTGGGTACGCTGTTGTGTAGCCCAGCTGCGCTTGGAGCCACATGTTACCCTGGAGGATGCACAGAAGGTAAACCCATAAATATACCCGATATTCATTCACACCTTCACATTTCCCTGGAGCCACCAAAGGGAGCCCTTGGAGAGTATGCATATATATAAGGGTAGTGGAGAGACAGAGCAGTAGTTTTCCAGGCAGTCTAGCTGAGAGTTGGCTAGTTGTTGGTTGTACCTCAGATGAGCTGAGAGGAAGGTTACCTTAGAACGTGACAAGCTGATAGTTCCCTGGAAAGTGGAAAGTAGCTCTTGAAGTGAGCATAGATCAGTCTGACGGAAGGTCCTGATAGCTACTTCAGACAGAGCCTCAGAAGGAAGCAAAGGAAAGGGAACTGCAGGGCTTGAAGGACTGACGTTTACAGCTTGAACTTAGTTTATTTTGTGGAGTCCAGTAATGGTGGGAAAGATTGCCACTTAGCCTGGTCAAAACTGAGTCAACTGAGGTATTTACAGTGAGCAAGCGTGCCGACGCTTTGAGAGCGGTGAAGAGAAGGAGAAACTGCCATCTACTGCTAGTGTGTGCTTATGTTAAAGGTGAGAGTAGGACGAAAGGCATGTGGAAGGAAGAAGAGAGTGACAGAGGTTGAAACAGCATTGATCGCTTACCTCTACTCTGCACAACCGGACACCGGGTCCGAGCTTGCTAGCATCTACACGACTAGTAGGAGATACCGGAGACCCTGTGGGACTTCATGTCGCCGGGGCCCAGCAGTGCTGATACGTAACCGGGGTCAGGAAGAACAGGAGTCTGGTTAGCGCAACCATTAGAGACTAAGTTCTATCCAAGAAAAGGCTCCACCACAAAGTCAGCCGGGCGTATACGAAGAAGACAGAGTTAGACTTTGTTTTATACAGGTCAGAAACTCACACACATACAGGAGAACGGAGGCCCTACACCTACTCAGTGGGATTACTGGACGTGCATCCTCCACCCTGACAGCTTCCCGGGACGTGCCTGCATCTACCATCAGTAAAGGTACATTAAGAGACTTTCGTGTGTGTGTCTGCCTTATTGCTCCTGCACCCCTACACCGCCATATACCCTGAGGAATCAGTCTTGCCTGTGGAAGACTTAACACCTTGCTGCCCAGTAACAACCCCTCAGAGGATCTACCCTGCAGCGCTGGTCACCCTGACCAGGAACCACAGGTGGCGTCACGAACATTTCTACAAACCTATAATCCCCTGTAAATATTCCCCTTTTATTGAGGTGAGACCCCAGGGCAACGGACCGAGCTGTGCTACCCGTGACATCCCCCATTGAAGTGAACGGGCTCGTGCCGAGTACCCCACAGGCCCTGGCTATGGGTGACTCACTGTGTCTTGGTGTCTGGGCCCATAACCTGTTGCACAGCTTCTGAATCCACAACTTTCCAGTAAAAAACTTCACAAAGCAGGATGCATGGGAAAACAAGCTTTTACTTCTAACAACATGAGGTAAAAGAATAATGCACAGTCATTTTCGGCATTGCATCAGGAAACAGGAACAAAACAAAAGTGAAACTACAATTGAGACTATTTCTTATACATTAAGCAAGGAAACGTTACACAACATCACCATCTATTGTCAGGTCAGCATAAAGTCCTCCTTTTACTTATAAGTCCTAATTTGTTGCATATGCCAACATATCTGGCCTGCTGCAAAGTCATATGCACACCATTACGCCTTGGAAACCACATACTGGATCACCCCCCGTAAAATCAACTTCACCATATTCATTTTGTACTCCCATACATTTCTGTTTAAATATTGGCAGCAAGGTCAGCCCTGCTGCATAGCCATATGCACCACATTACAACTTGGAAATCACATACTGGATCGGCCCCATAAAATCAACTTCACCATATACATTTTGTACTCCCGTACTCTTTTGTTTAAACATTGCCAGCAAGGTCAGCTCTGCTGTATAGCCATATAAACCTCATTACACCTTGGAACCCACATACTGGATGAGCCACATAAAATCAAATTCACAATATTCATTTTGTACTCCCTTACTATTTTGTTTACATAGTGATAGCAATGTCTGTCCTGCTGCAAAGTCATATGCACCCAATTACGCCTTGGAAACCACATACTGGATGGGCCCTGTAAAATCAACTTAACTATATTCATTTTGTACTCCCGTACACTTTTGTTTAAACATTGGCCTCAAGGCCAGCCCTGCAGCATAGCCATATGCACCACATTATACCTTGCAACCCATCTACTGGATGGGCCCAGTGAAATAAACTTCACCATATTCATTTAGTGCTACCGTACTCTTTTGTTTACACAGTGACTGCAATTTCTGCCCTGCTGCAAAGTCATATGCACCCCATTACACCTTGAAACCCACATACTGGATGGGCCCCGTTAAATCAACTTCACCATATTCATTTTGTACTCCTGTACTCTTTTGATTACACAGTGACAACAATGTCTGCCCTGCTGCAAAGTCATATGCACCCCATTACACCTTGGAACCCACATAGTGGAAGGGACCCATAAAATCCTCGTCACCATATTCCTTTTGTACTCCCGTATTCTTTGTTTTACAAATTGACTGCAATATCTGCCCTGCTGCAAAGTCAAATTCACCCCATTATGCCTTGGAACCCAAATACTGGATGGGCCCCGTAAAATCAACTTCACCATATACTTTTTGTACTCCAGTACTCTATTTTTTTAATATTGGCAGCAAGGCCAGCCCTGATGGCATAGCCATATTCACCCAATTACAACTTGGAACCCATGTACTGGATGGGCCTCGTAAAATCAACTTCACCATATTCATTTTGTACTCCCGTACTCTTTTGTTTACACAGTGACAGCAATGTCTGCCCTGCTGCATAGTCATATGCACCACAATAAGCCTTTGAACCCACATGCTGGATGGGCCTCGTAAAATCCACTTAACAATATTCATTCAGTTTTCTCTTACGCTTTTGTTTACACAGTGACAGCAATGTCTGCCCTGCTGCAAAGTCATATGCACCCCATTACACCTTGGAAACCACATACTGGATGGGCCCAGTAAAATCAACTTTACCATATTCATTTTGTACTCCCATACTCTTTTGTTTTGCATATTGACAGCAATGTCTGCCCTGCTACAAAGTCATATACACTCCATTACGCCTTGGAAACCACATACTGGATGGGCCCCATAAAATCAATTTCACTATGTTCATTTTGTACTCCCGTGCTCTTTTTTTTAAACTTGGCAGCAAGGCCAGCCCTGAAGTATAGCCATGTTCACGCCTTTACAGCTTGGAAACCATATACTGGAAGGGCCCCTAAAATCCACATCACCATTATTCCTTTTGTACTCCCTTACACTTTTGTTTACACAGTGACAGCAATGTCTGCCCTGCTGCAAAGTAATATGCACCCTATTACACCTTGGAACCCATATACTGGATGGGCCCCGTAAAATCAACTTCACCATATTCCTTTTGTACTCCCGTACTTTTTTGTTTACACAGTGACAGCAATGTCTGCCCTAATGCAAAGTCATATTCACCCCAATAACCCTTTGAACCCACATGCTGAATGGGCCCTGTAAAATCCACTTCACAATATTCATTTAGTACTCCCGTACTCTTTTGTTTACACAGTGACAGCAACGTCTGCCCTACTGCAAAGTCATATACACCCCATTGCGCCTTGTAAATTACATACTGGATGGGCCCAGTAAAATCAATTTCATCATGTTCATTTTGTACTCCTGTACTCTTTTGTTTACACAGTGACAGCAATGTCTGCCCTGCTGCAAAGTCATATCCATCCCTTTACGCCTTGAAAACCACATACTGGATGGGCCCCGTAAAATCAATTTCACCAAGTTCACTTTGTACTCTTGTACTTTTTTTTTAATCATTGGCAGCAAGGCCAGCCGTGATGCAAAGCCATATGCAACCCATTACAACATGTAACCAACATACTGGATGGGCCCCGTGAAATCCACGTCACCATATTCCTTTTGTACTCCAGTACTCTTTTGATACACAGTGACAGCAATGTCTGCCCCGCTGCAAAGTCATATGCACCCCATACGCCTTGGAACAAACATACTGGATGGGCTCCGTAAAATCAACTTCACCATATATTATTGTACTCCCATAAGCTTTTGTTTAAACATTGCCTGCTTTAAAGCCATATAAACCCCATTACACCTTGGAACCCACATACTCAATGGGCCCCTTAAAATCCACTTCACCATATTCTTTTTGTACTCCTGTACTCTTGTTTACACAGTGACAGCAATGTCTGCCCTCCTGCAAAGTCATATGCACCCCATTACACTTTGGAAACCACATACTGGATGGGTCCCGTAAAATCCACGTCACGATATTCTTTTTGTACTTCCGTACTCTTTTGTTTACACAGTGACAGCAATGTCTGTCCTGCTGCAAAGTCATATGCACCCCATTACGCATTGGAACCCACATATTGGATGGGCCTCGTAAAATCATTTTCACCATATTCCTTTTGTAAACCTGTACTCTTTGTTTTTTACATTGATAGCAATGTCTGCCCTGCTGCAAAGTCATATTCACCCCATTACACCTACATGCTGGATGGGTCCCGTTAAATCCACGTCACCGTATTCCTTTTGTACTCCCGTACTCTTTTGTTCACACAGTGACAGCAATGTCTGCTCTCCTTCAAAGTCATATGCACCATATTACGCCTTGGAAACCACATACTGGATCGGCCCCGTAAAATCAACTTCACCATATTCATTTTGTACTCCTGTACTCTTTTGTTTAAACAATGGCAGCAAGGCCAGCCCTGTTGCATAGCCATATGCACCCCTGTAATGAATGTGCTAGAGATGGTTTCTGAGCAGAGGCTCCCTCTGGTTGTTACAGACAGTACTGAACCTTTCAGCGAGGAATGGCAATCTGTGATCACGGACTGGTCTGATATAAGGGAGGTTCCCTCCCATGATGGTTGCCAGTGATCAATTGTTCTTGTTTCATTTGTGGTTCCTGGTTCATTTGGAAGTTTGCTGAGTCTTGCCTGCATCTTCTGCTATCAGAGAAGATATTTTCAGCTTTTATTTTTGTGCTTGCTTTTTGCATTGTTCCCTGCACTTCTGTGGAGGTCAGCCATGTCCTCTCCGGGGGCTTGTGCTCCTCTCAGTTTATCTGGAGCCACTGTTGTTTGTTCATTTGCTTTTTCCTGTTTTTTCAGTGCCTGCGGCTTAGTTTTGTTACACCAGAGATCTGATTTAGGTGTTAGAGATCGTGTGATCTCAGGTGTTTTTTGCAATCAGATGAATTGGTATTTTTTAGGGTTTTTTTGGATTGCAGTGAGTATCCTTTCCTGTAGTTTTCTATCTAGACAGATTGGGCTCCAGCGTTTGCTCATTCTATTTTCTGTCTGTGTCGGTGCTTCTTCTTGTCTAACCGCCATTACATGTTTGGGGGGTTCCTATTTTCTTTGGGGATCTGCTCCGGGGCAGATAACTTTCATCTTTCTGCCTTTAGGTGTAGTTATCTCTCAGGCTGTGACGAGGCGTCTAGGATCAACTTTGGAACGCTCCACGGCTACCTCTAGTTGTGTGGTTAGTTCAGGTTACTGCAATCTAATAGGTTCCAGCCTCTCTGGTGTATTGCCATTTTTGCTTATTCTCCTCAGCTACCAAAACATAACAGTATCACCCGCCCAAACTGAAAATTATATGGCACTCACAGAAGGGAAAAATAGTGTAGAAAGAAAAAAAAAGTTGTCAGAGTTGTCAGAGATTTTTTTTTTCCTGTTTGTTGCATTTTTTCCCTCTTTCTCTCTGGGTGCTGAGGAGGATTTTTTTTTCTCTCAATGAAGCTTGCACAGTTGTCTGGCCGTGTGGATCAGCTTGCCACTGAGGTTCGGAGTATTGCTACCTATCTTGCTAGGTTGCCGGTTGTGGAACCTAGGATTCCCATGCCAGATTTGTTTTTGGGGGATCTGGCTAAATTTCTGAATTTCAAAAATAACTGTAAGTTGTTTTTTGCCTTAAAGCCTAAGTCCTCAGGTAATGCAGCACAGCAGGTTCAAATTGTCATCTCTCTCCTGTGCGGCGATCCTCAGGATTGGGCTTTTTCCCTGACACCTGGGGATCCTGTTTTGAATGATATTGATCCATTTTTTCTGGCTCTGGGGTTATTGTACGATGAACCTAATGTCATTGATCAAGCTGAAAAAACTTTGTTGGCATTAAATCAGCGTCTTGAAGACGCTGAGTTGTACTGTCAGAAATTCCGAAAGTGGGCAGTCCTGACCAAATGGAATGATGATGCTTTGGCAGCCCTTTTTCGGAAGGGGCTATCAGAGAATGTAAAGGATGTTATGGTGGGATTCCCTGCTCCCTCCGGTCTCAAGGATTCTGTCATTGGCTATTCAGATTGACAGACGTTTGCGTGAGCGCAGAGGTATGCGTGAGAAAGTGTTGCCTTGTGAGCCAGCTTCTGATCCCATGCAGTGTGATAGAGTGACTTCTGAGGCACATCATCATGAGTTTCGAAAGCGCAATGGGTTATGTTTCTACTGTGGTGACATCTCTCATGCTATTTCAGTCTGCCCTAAGCAGGGAAGACGTTTTGCACGCTCAGTTGTCTTGGGTAGTGTTCAGACTAAATTTCTGTTGACTGTTACCCTGATTTGCTCCATGTCCACATTTTCGGTTCAGGCTTTTGTTGATTCAGAAGCAGCTATTAACCTGATTGATTTTGACTTTGCCAAACATTGTGGGTTTCCCATGATACCCCTGCGGAAGTCTATTCCCCTACTGGGCATTGATTCTACCCCTTTGGCGGAGAATAAACCCCAGTTTTCTACTCAGGTGATAATGAGGTTTGAACCAGATCATCAGGAGAGTTGCAAATTTCTGGTGCTGTATAATCTGCATGACATTATTGTACTAGGTTTCCCTTGGTTACAGTCTCATAATCCTGTTTTGGATTGGAAATCTGTGTCTGTGACCAGTTGGGGCTGCCAATATGTTAATGCCGACACTCCTGTTTTTTCTGCCTCTCCCCAGTCTCAGGATGTTCCTGACTTTTTGACTGATTTTTCGGATGTATTTAGTGAAAGTAAATCTGCATCCTTGCCCCCTCACAGGAGCTATGATTGCGCTATTGAATTAGTGCCTGGTGGTACATTTCCTAAAGGTCGCCTTTTTAACTTGTCTGTACCTGAACACGATGTTATGCGATCTTATATCAAGGAGTCATTGGAGAAGGGTCATATCAGACCATCCTCTTCACCCTTGGGTGCCGTTTTTTTCTTTGTGGCCAAAAAGGATGGTTCATTGAGTCAGTGTATTGATTATCGTTTCTTAAATAAGATCACTGTGAAGTATCAATATCCGTTACCCTAGATTTCTGACCTGTTTTCCAGGGTGAAAAGTGCTAGTTGGTTTACCAAGCTTGACCTCAGGGGGGCGTATAACCTTATTCGCATTAAGCACGGGGATGAATGGAAGATGGCGTTTAATAACCCAGAGGAGCATTTTGAGTACCTAGTGATGCCCTTTGGGCTCACTAATGCTTCTTCCGTCTTCCAATCCTTCAAGAATGATATTTTCAGGGATTTTGTGGATAAATTTCTTATTGTTTATTTGGATGATATCTTGATTTTTTCCAATGACTGGGACTCTCATGTGAAACATGTTTGAACTGTGTTCCAGATTTTGAGAGAGAATGCACTGTATGTGAAGGGACCAAAGTGTCTTTTTGGCGTACAGAAGGTCTCATTTCTGGGATTCATTTTGTCTCCGTCTGTTATTGAAATGGACCCGGTCAAGGTTCAGGCCATCTGTGATTGGGTCCAACCTACTTCATTAAAGGCTCTTCAGAGATTTTTGGGTTTTGTCAATTTTTATCATAAATTTATTGGTAATTGTTAAACCATTGACTGATTTGACCAAAAAGGGTTCTGATGTGGTGAATTGGCCTCCTGAGTCAGTCTCTGTGCTTCAGGAACTTAAGCAGAGATTCACTCTGCTCCTGTTCTACGGCAGCCTGATGTTTCTCTACTGTTTCAGGTGGAGGTTGATGCCTCTGAAATTGGGGCAGGTGCCGTTTTGTCCCAAAGAGATCCAGAGACCTCTAAGAGTAACCCTTGTGCCTTTTTCTCTCAAAAATTTTCTCCAACTAAACGTAATTATGACGTGGGTAATCGGGAGTTATTGGCCATGAAGTGGGCCTTTGAAGAGTGGAGACATTGGCTGGAAGGAGCCAAACATCAGGTGGTGGTCCTCACGGACCATAAGAATCTGGTGTTATGATCTGCTACAAGCACTAAGGAAAGAAGGGAGGTCTGTCCCTACAATAGAACTAAGCTGGATCCCTACGATGTAACGGGGAACCTGATCCTGCAATCAGACCCGCTAAAGTCCTCAGCTAGTCTGAACGAAGACCTATATATGTGAGGAAGGGATCCCTACAAGGTCTAGGGACTGGGAGAAAAGATGGACACCTCCTAACAGAAGTTGTAGCAGAAAAAGACAAACAAAGAACATAGAACATAGAGGTCAAAAGACCAAGCAAAAACTGTAACAAAGCACCTGGCTAGCTTAAGAGTATAAGTTACAATGAAGTCCAGCAAAGCCAGAAGGGTGGAGCCGGATTAAATAGGCCACAAAGGTCATGTGACCAGCAAGATAAAAAAAACCTAACAGGAGAGTTCTAACATCTGGTTTATCTTGAATCAGCCAAGCGACTTAATCCTAGACAGGCCAGGTGGGCCTTGTTTTTCACACGTTTTAATTTTTTAGTTTCTTTTCTTCCTGGCACTAAGAATGTTAAGGCGGATGCCCTCTCGAGGAGTTTCTTTGCGGACTCTCCTGAGTTATCTGATCCTACTGTTATTTTGAAAGAGGGTGTAGTTCTTTCCGCCATCTCACCCAATTTGAGACTGGCTCTGGAAGGGTGTCAGGAGGATAAACCTGAGCGCTGCCCTATTGAGAAATTGTTTGTCTCAGACCAATGGAAGAAGAGTGTGATGTCTGAGATTCATTGTTCCGCGTTGGCTGGTCATCCCGGGATTTTTGGTACCAGAGACTTGGTGAGTCGGTCCTTTTGGTGGCCTACTATCACGGTGAGGATTGCAAGAGAACTCACCAGTGCAATCTCCCGGAAGACGAGTGCAGAAGTAAGCTTCAGGCTCCTAGGAACGCAGGGTGAGCAAGGCAGGAGAGAGATGGTTTCAGGGCCTGAATCACCTGACAGTTGAGGGGCGTGGCTTCAGCTCCAGGGAGCTAGAAGCTGAGGGAAAACTCCTGGAAAGGTAACTACGGGACAGAGTTACCCAGGGGCACAGACAGAGACGTAAATCTGAACAAGCCAAGGTCAATGCACGAGAAGACAGTATAGTACCAAGGATGAGACAGAACGGATAGTCGGGCCAGGCAGAGGTCAAAACCAAACAGACAGCGAAGGTACAGAAACAGAGTCCAACAAGCAGTATCCAGAGAACAGACCGAGTCAAAACCAAAGTATCAGGCAAACCAGAACACAGCACAAACACACTCAGGGGTCAACACACTCTGCCAAGGGCGAAAGTATAACTGACAGGGATTGGAGCTTCCCAGGGCTATAAGAAGCTCTCCCCGAACCAAGGAGAGGCCACAATAATAAGCCCCAGGTGTGCAGGTAAGAGCTTGCACTGGATAAAAACCTTAAACCCTAGCGTGCAGGTCAACCCTGCACTGGGATCATGACAGTATCCCCCTCTCAACGAGGGGCCTCTGGACCCCCAGGCTTGCCCGGAACCTGGCATGGAAAGCCCGAACCAGGCGATCCGCATGCATCAAACGGGCCGGCTCCCAGGATCTGTCCTCCGGTCCATACCCCTTCCAATGAACCAGGTACTATACCAACCGCTGCACCAACCTGGAGTCAACGATATGATCAATCTCATATTCCATGTGTCCCTCAACCAAAACAGGAGGAGCAGCGGACTCGGGCTCCCCCCGGACTGCCTCAAAAGGTTTCAGTAGGGATTTATGGAAGACATTAGGGATCTTGAATGAGACTGGAAGACACAACCTGTAAGCCACTGGATTGATCTTTTCCACAATCTTGTATGGGCCAATGAACTTGGGGCCCAACTTGGCTGATGGAACCTTCAACTTAATGTTTCGCGTGGAGAGCCAAACTTTCTCTCCAACCCGAAACATAGAACCTGGTGTTCTTTTCCTGTCAGCGAAAAACTTGTACCTGCCTTGAGACCTGGATATATTCCGCTGGACCTCCGCCCATGTATTCTTTAATCGCTGAACAGACCCCTCTGCCCCTGGACACCCAGAATCCAAACGAGAAAACTCACCAAAATGAGGACTAAAACCATAATTGATCAGGAAAGGAGACATACCAGTAGATTGGCTCACCCGACTATTGAAGGCGAATTCCGCCAACGGCAGTACATCACACCAGTCATTCTGTCTTGCAGAAATCAGACATCTGAGGATCTGTTCCAGAGACTGATTAGTGCGTTCCGTCTGACCATTTCTCTCAGGATGGTATGCAGACGAAAAAGACAGAGACATCCCCAATTTCTTGCAGAAAGCACGCCAAAACTTTGCCACAAACTGCACTCCACGATCAGACACCACATTCAGGGGTACCCCATGCAACCGGATAACATGCTGTACAAACAATCTGGACAAAGTCTCAGCCGAGGGTAGTGCGGATAAGGGTACAAAATGAGCCTGCTTCGAAAACCTGTCCACCACTACCCATACCACCGTATTGCCCTTGGACGGAGGAAGATTAGTAATAAAATCCATGGACAAGTGAGTCCATGGCCTTTCGGGAACTGTCAAGGGCATCAGTTCCCCAGCCGGCCGGCTATGTGAGTTTTTAGAACTCCCACAACCAGAAACAAATTTTTTTATGTCAGAACTAAGAGTAGGCCACCAAAAGATCCTAGCCACCGCCCGACGTGTGGCAGATATACCAGGGTGAGCACTGAGCTTGGATTCATGGAACTCCTGGAGGAGTTTAAGCCGAAGCTGCTCTGGGACAAACAACTTACCCCCTGGCTTGGCAGCAGGGGCCAGAGACTGGGCCCCCTCAATCTCCTGTTCCAACTCAGACGAGACCCCTGCCAACACAACCCCAGGGTGAAGAATGGAGGAAGGTGGCTCAGGGGGAGACACCGGATGAAAACTGCGAGATAAGGCATCAGCCTTGATATTCTTTGACCCCGGACGAAACGTAATAGTAAACTGAAAACGGGAAAAAAAAAGTGACCAACGGGCCTGTCTGGGCGTTAGTCTCTTAGCAGACTCAATATAAGATAAATTTTTGTGGTCGGTAATCACAGTAACCGAGTGACTGGCCCCCTCCAAAAAGTGCCTCCATTCTTCAAACGCTAACTTGACCGCAAGAAGCTCTCTATTGCCAACATCGTAATTCCTCTCAGCAGCAGAGAATTTCCTGGAAAAAAAAGCACATGGCCTGAGGTTGGTCAGAGTGGCACGACCTTGGGACAACACAGCACCCACCCCCACCTCAGAGGCGTCCACTTCCACAATAAATGGTTTGGACGGATCTGGCTGTACCAACACCGGAGCAGTCATAAAGCATTTTTTCAGACTGGCAAAGGCCTCTTTTGCGAGCGAGGACCAATTTTTCACATCCGCACCTTTGCATGTTAAATCTGTGAGTGGTTTGACCACCTGCGAAAACCCCCGAATAAATTTGCGGTAGTAATTGGCGAACCCCAAGAAGCGCTGGAGCCCTTTAAGATCTCGGGGTTGTACCCAATGAGCAATGGCCTGCACCTTCTTGGGGTCCATACGAAAACCCTCACAGGACACAATCAATCCCAAAAAAGATAATTCTTGAACAAAAAACACACACTTCTCCAATTTAGCAAACAGATGATTTTCCCTAAGTCTTTGGAGAACAGTTCGTACATGATTCATATGAGAATGACTGTCGGGGAATATATTAGAATATCATCTAAGTAGATAACAACAAAACGACCAATGAGATCAGAAAACACTACATTGATGAAATTCTGAAATATGGCGGGAGCATTGGTAAGACCAAACGGCATGACTAAATTTTCAAAAAGTCCCTCGGACGTGAGGAACGCAGTTTTCCATTCATACCCCTTCCTGACCCTTATCAAATTATATGCTCCCCGAAGATCCAGTTTTGAGAACCATTTTGCCCCTGATAGTTGGTTACATAAATCAGGAATCAACGGAAGGGAATACGTATTTCGTACAGTAATCTTATTTAGTTCACGAAAGTCGAGACAGGGACTTAGACCGCCATCTTTTTTCTTCACAAAAAAGAACCCCGCCGCCACAGGTGAAACTGAGGGACGTATGTGTCCCTTGCGAAGACTTTCTGCAATATAATCCTTTATAGCTAAGCGCTTAGGTCCAGACAAATTAAACAGACGGGCTTTAGGTAGTTTAGCCCCCGGGACTAGCTCGATGGCGCAGTCTATGTGGCGGCAACGTCTCGGCCTCGCTTTCTGAGAACACATCTTCGAAGTCTTTCAGGTACTCCGGAATACCTTCCAGCTCGACAGATGACACAGACACAGATTTAACAGGTTTAACCAGCAGTGCAGATTCATAACATAACTTAGAATCATTAAATCCCCATTAAACAATCTCCCCCGTTTCCAGTTAATAACTGGATTATGGCGTTGTAACCAGGGCATGCCCAACACCAACCCTGCTGGTAGATTGTCCAGAACTAAACAACTTAATTTTTCCTCGTGAGCAGCGCCCACTCTGAGTGAAAACAAGTCAGACATAAAGAGAATTCCCTCTTTTGTGAGGGGGAGGAGTCAACGGCCACCACCTTGATCGGAGTCTTAAGCCTAGCTGTCCCTATCTTGCAGCGTGTGACCAATTGAGAGTCAATCAGATTGATGGATGACCCACAGTCCACAAAGGCTGTAGAAGAAAAAGAATAACCGTCCACTAACAGTTCCACATGAAGCAACACCTTAGAGAACGAGGAAAAGTGTACCTGAGGGTCTGAGTAGTCTCCTCGCTGACTACCCAGACCTAGTCGTTTCCCGCCGACCGGGTTGAGGACGGGCAGACAGGACACTCCTTTTTCCAATGTCCAGCTTTACCGCAGTAAAAGCACAACTGTTCTTCCCGACGGCGTTTTATCTCCTTTTCCTTCAGAGTGATAGCGCCCACGTCCATGGGCTCAGAGACAGTCTCTTTTCCACTGGGGAACAATGTAGTCTCCACCTGCATCACCCCCCCTGGCCCGCAACCTGCGGTCCATCTGGACGGCCTGGGTCATGGCGTCCTCGAGAGAGTTAGGTGGGGGGTGTAACGCCAAGGCATCCTGCAGCCGCTCGGACAAGCCTCTGCGAAATAGTACTCGGAGGGCGGCGTCCTCCCAAGAAATCTCTGCAGCCCAGCGGCGGAACTCAGTACAAAACCACTCGGCCGAGTGCTTCCCCTGACAGACGCTCATCACCATGTCCTCTGCCAATCGCACTCGGTGAGGCTCATCGTATATGTGCCCGAGGGCCTCAAAGAATGCATTCACCGACACTCTCTCAGGGGCAGTGGGAGGAAGGGAAAATGCCCATGCTTGTGGGGACCCTCTTAATAAAGACATGATGACCCCTACCCTCTGACTTTCATCCCCAGAGGACCGTGGTCTCAAACTAAAAAAAAGTTTGCAACCCTCCATGAAGATCCTAAACTCCTTTTTGTTCCCAGAAAAGAAGTCAGGCAGTTTAACAGGTGGTTCTGAGGACACCAGCGCAACATCACTCGCCATAGCCCTCAGAGAACAAGCAGATAAAGCCCCCTGCACAGTCTCACAAACCTGCCGCTGTGAACACGACAGCGCTTGCTGTTCCTGAGATAAATCCTGAAACATCTGACTCAGATTTTTCATCTGTTCGGACAGCGACTGTATGGGATCCATAACTCTCTGCACAACCTGCGCCCCAAACACAGCCGTGAAGCAAAAAAAAAACAAAACAAAAAAAAAACTTAGTGGTCAGTTATAATATCACGGTGAGGATTGCAAGAGAACTCACCAGTGCAATCTCCCGGAAGACGAGTGCAGAAGTAAGCTTCAGGCTCCTAGGAACGCAGGGTGAGCAAGGCTGGAGAGAGATGGTTTCAGGGCCTGAATCACCTGACAGTTGAGGGGCGTGGCTTCAGCTCCAGGGAGCTAGAAGCTGAGGGAAAACTCCTGGAAAGGTAACTACGGGACAGAGTTACCCAGGGGCACAGACAGAGACGTAAATCTGAACAAGCCAAGGTCAATGCACGAGAAGACAGTATAGTACCAAGGATGAGACAGAATGGATAGTCGGGGCCAGGCAGAGGTCAAAACCAAACAGACAGCGAAGGTACAGAAACAGAGTCCAACAAGCAGTATCCAGAGAACAGACCGAGTCAAAACCAAAGTATCAGGCAAACACAGCACAAACACACTCAGGGGTCAACACACTCTGCCAAGGGCGAAAGTATAACTGACAGGGATTGGAGCTTCCCAGGGCTATAAGAAGCTCTCCCCGAACCAAGGAGAGGCCACAATAATAAGCCCCAGGTGTGCAGGTAAGAGCTTGCACTGGGATAAAAACCTTAACCCCTAGCGTGCAGGTCAACCCTGCACTGGGATCATGACACCTACTTTGTCTCGTGACGTCAGGGAATTTGTGCAGTCCTGTGGGACTTGCTCTCGTTCCAAGCCTTGCTCTCACTCTAGTGGTTTGTTAATGCCATTACCTGTGCCCAAGAGGCTATGGACCCATATCTCTTTGGATTTTATTTCCGACCTCCCTGTTTCTCAGAGAATGACCGTTATCTGGGTAATCTGTGATAGGTTTCCCAAGATGATACATCTTGTGCCATTACCTAAGTTACCTTCCTCCTCCGAATTGGTGCCTTTGTTCCTTCAGCACGTGGTTCGGTTACATGGCATTCCGGAGAACATTGTGTCTGACAGAGGAGTCCAGTTTGCTTCCAGATTTTGGAGGACATTTTGTTCTAAACTTGGTGTTCAATTATCTTTCTCCTCTGCTTTTCATCCTCAGACCAATGGACAAACGAGAGAACAAACCAGACCTTGGAGACTTATTTGAGATGTTTTGTGTCTGCTGATCAAGATGACTGGGTCTCTTTTTTGCCTTTGGCTGAGTTTGCTCTTAATAATAGGGCTAGCTCTGCCACCTTGATGTCTCCATTTTTCTGCAATTTTGGGTTTCACCCTCGATTTTCTTCGGGACAGGCGGAGGCTTCTTTCTGTCCGGGTGTTGACTCTGTTGTGGAGCGTATGCAGCAGATTTGGGACCAGGTAGTGGAGAGGTTGTAAGGTTCTGTGTACATGTTCCTGAAACTCAGTTTGTTCGTCAGCCATTTTACTTTCTGTCTTGCTGCAGCTATCTTGCCCTCAGTCAAAATGGAGTTTCCAGCTTGCATGTTCCCGCCCTGATTCTCTCCTTTTGCTTCTTAAGCAGCCACAGCTGAGCAATCAGTGCTTCAGAATCTAGCCTGCAGTGAACCTGTGACCTGACTCCTAAAGCCTTGGACCTTGTACTCCAGCTATTCCTACTGAGGAACTCTGAAGCACTTGTGGACTCTGAACCCTGCTCTTTGAAAGACCCACGTTTGCATGGACTTACGGTAACAGAGAAGAAGATCCTGAACCTGTTGTGGAGAGTGATTGCTGAGCTTAGATTACTCTGGCCTGCTGTGTCTCCTGCTTCTGTGTCTGCAAACTGTGTGACTATTTTTGCCAACTTGTATGAAGTAATACAAGACTTTCTATATCAAACCTGTGTCTCATGTATTTTCATCGCACCCAAGCACAAGACGCTATATGAACTGTACTACATACATTACAAGATTCTGAAGCCAAAACGTTAGTGTCTGCTGGGTCTGGAAAGGCTGTGTCTGCTGTAACTGTGGATATCGGATGTCCGGTTGTACTTTCTGTGATGACAGTGGTTGTGACTTCTCACAACCATTCCAGGTGAGCAATTCCCTTAATGTTTTTTTTTTCTGCAGTGTTACCACAGGTAAACACTATTGGTTTTTTTTTTCTCTTTTCTCTTTTTTGTCTGCTGTAACTGTGGATATCAGATGTCCGGGTGAACTTTCTGTGATGATAGTGGTTGTGACTTCTCACAACCATTCCAGGTGAGCAGTTCCCTTAATTTTTTTTCTCTCTGCAGTGTTACCACAGGTAAACACTATTGTTTTTTTTTTTCTCCTCTCCTCTTCTTCCAGTACTCCTGTCTTAAAAGATCTGGAAAATGGAGGCCCGCATAAAGGAACTTTGCGGAGTGACTGATAATATCCTTGCAGATTTGCAGAATATAAAGACCCGTTTTTCAAGCCTACAGGACCTCACTAATCACAATTTGCAAGTGTTTGGACAGACTGCCCAGGATTTGCGAGCCAGGATTGAGGTTCTAGAAGAGCGAGTCCAGGCTCCTGCCGTAGCCCCGAGTTCTGGGATTCCCAAGTTGCCCCCTTTTCGTTTTGGCGGTGAACGTGAGAAATTCAGGGGATTTATTAATCAATGCAATCTTTTTTTTTCTGCATATGCTTCACAATTTCCCACTGAATGATCTAAGGTGCTTACTATAATTATGTTGCTTACCAACAAGGCTTTGATGTGGGCAAACCCTCTGATTGAGACTGAGGATGATTGTTTGAATCACCTTGATGCTTTTATTTCAGCCATGGGGCAGGTGTTTGATGACCCCAATCGAGGTGCAACAGCTGAAGCAGCCATGTTAGCTTTGCGCCAAGATAAGCACTCGGTAGCTGAATATGCCTTGGATTTCAGGAGATGGGCCCTTGATACCACCTGGGACAGTTCCGCCAAAAAATCTATTTTTCGAAAGGGGTTATCTCCACTGATTAAGGATGAACTTGCTCGTGCCGACCCTCCCACTGCGTTAGGTGACTTTATTAACTACTGCATCCGTATTGATACTCGTCTGACTGAACGCAGGCAAGAGAGATGGTTCGAAAGCAATCGCACTAACCTTTTCCTACCTTCCTCTCCAGCTAAGGAACCTTTGAGTAGGATTACACGGGAACCTGAACCTGAACCCATGCAGGTAGACTCTTTACAACGACGGGTTAGTGATGCACGCAAGGAACATCGTTTTAAGGAAAATCTATGTTTCTATTGTGGTAAGTCAGGGCACTTCATTATAAACTGCCCCAGCCGTTCTCGTAAGACTACTGCAGCACTCATTCATTGTGAGTGTTGCGAGAGGGGATCTGTCAGGTCCGAGCCTCAGGCTCCAGAGAGATCTGCAGCAACAGATCTTGATTTCTCGGACTTAAACTCCGTTACCTCTGAGGACGTTGACTGTGTAAACGCTGCCATTTTTCAAGTTTCCTCAGCGATGTCCCAGCTGAGTTGTAAGAAAAACAATTCTCATTGCTTTCTTTCCATCAAACTCTGGGTTGACTCAGCTTGGGTGTCTAGCTCTGCTATGATCGACTCAGGGCAAGTGGAAATTTTATGGATGTCTCCTTTGCTCTGAAACAGGGGATACGTTCAGTGAAGAAGGCTACTCCAGTACAGATGGAAACTGTGGATGGCTCCCTGCTGACCTCTGGACCAGTGGATCAGGAAACAGAGCCTTTGAGGGTTCTTATGGGTAAAGATCATCAAGAGAAACTGTCCTTTATGCTTATCTCTTCTCCCCACTTTCCCATTATTCTAGGGCTACCATGGCTGCAGGCTCAGAATCCTACCATTAACTGGGAGACCAAGGAATTACACTTTCCAGAGAAACAGATGAGTCCAAAAGTTTCAGCTTGCTCTGTTCCTAAAGGAACCATGTCAGTCCCTGAACTACCAGCTGTATACCAGGACTATGTGGATTTATGTGACAAGAAGAACGCTGACCAGCTTCCTCCTCACCGTCCATATGATTGTCCAATTGAATTATTGCCTGGAGCAGAGATACCTTTTGGTAAGATCTACCCCTGGCGGGGCCCGAGCTAAAGGCTTTAAAGGATTACATAGACGAAAATCTAGCCAAGGGCTTCATACGCCCCTCTTCATCTCCTGCAGGTGCACCCATCTTCTTTGTAAAGAAGAAAGATGGATCTCTGAGACCATGCGTAGACTATAGGGAACTCAATAAGGTTACTATTAGAAACCGTTATCCATTGCCTTTAATCCCTGAGTTATTGGAGAGAGTGCGACATGCCAAAATTTTCTCTAAACTAGATCTTCGTGGGCCTATAACTTAGTCCGTATTAGACCTGGGTGTTGTGAATGGGTTTGAGATGAGTTCTGAGCAGAGGCTCCCTCTGGTGGTTACAAGCGGTACTAGTGAAGATTGTGAGGACTGGGAATCAGGTGTTACTGACTGGTCTTATATAAGGGAGTCATTTTCCCATCAGGGTTGCCGGTGATCAATTGTTCTGGTCTGAATCCTTCATTCCAGTTTCCCTTGTAGCCTGCTGTGTCGTGTCTGCATCTCCTGCTACCAGATAAGAATTTTTCTTCTTTTTTGTTGTTGCTATATTTTTGCATTTTGTCCTGCACTTCTTTGGGGGCCTTCTGGGTCCCCTCCGGGGGCTTCTGCCTTCTCAGTTTAGTTCAGCCACTGAGTTTTGTTCTTTTGCTTTTTCCAGTTTTTTCAGTGGCTGCTGTTTTGATTTTGTTACACCAGAGAGCTAATTTAGGTGGTAGAGGTCGTGTGATCTCAGGTGATTTTGAAATTAGTAGAGTTGGTGTTTTTCAGGGTTTTCTGGGATTGCAGTAAGTACCCTTCCTGTCCTTTTCTATTTAGATAGTTTGGGCCCCAGCGTTTGCTCATTCTATTTTCTTTCTGTGTCAGTATTTCCTCTTGTCTAACCGCCATTACATGTTTGGGGGCTTTCTATTATCTTTGGGGTTCTGCTCCGGGGCAGATAGCTTTCCTATTTCTATCTTTAGGTGTAGTTAGTTTCTCAGGCTGTGACGAGGCGTCTAGGACCAACGTAGGAACGCTCCACGGCTGCCTCTAGTTGTGGTGGTTAGTCAGGGTACTGCAATCCCATAGATTCCAACTGCTCTGGTGTATTGCCTTTTTTACCTGCACTCCTCAGCTACCGAAACATAACAGTATCACCGGCCTAAAAATTGAAAATTGTATGGTACTCACAGAAGGGTAAAAATATTGTGATAGAAAAAAGGTTGTCAGAGTTGTCAGAGATATTTTTCTGTTTGTTGCATTTTTTTTTTTTTTTTTTTTCCCTCTGTATCTCTGGGTGCTGGGGAGGATCTTTTCTCCCAATGGAGTTTGCACAGTTGTCTGGCCGTGTGGATCAGCTTGCCACTGAGGTTCGGAGTATTGCTATCTATCTTGCTGGGTTGCCTGTTGTGGAACCTAGGATCCCCATGCCAGATTTGTTTTTAGGGGATCGAGCTAAGTTTCAGAATTTCAAAAATAATTGTAAATTGTTTTTTGCCTTAAAATCTAAGTCCTCAGGAAACGCAGCGCAGCAGGTTCAAATTATCATCTCTCTCCTGCGCGGCGATCCTCAGGATTGGGCTTTTTCCCTGATACCTGGGGATCCTGTTTTGAGTGATGTTGATGCGTTTTTTCAGGCTTTGGGGTTATTGTACGATGAGCCTAATGTCACTGATCAAGCTGAAAAAGCCTTGTTGGCATTAAATCAGGGGCTTGATGACGCTGAGTTATACTGTCAGAGATTCCGTAGGTGGGCAGTCCTGACCAAATGGAATGACGACGCTTTGGCGGCCCTTTTCCGGAAGGGTCTGTCGGATAATGTAAAGGATGTTATGGTGGGATTCCCTGTCCCCCCTGGTCTCAATGATTCTATGTCATTAGCGATTCAAATTGACAGACGTTTGCGTGAGCGGAGAAGTATGCGTGGAGTGGTGTTGCCTTGTGAGCCAGCTTCTGAGCCCATGCAGTGTGATGGAGTGGTGTCTGGGGCACAGCGTCATGAGTTTCGAAAGCGCAATAGGTTATGTTTCTACTGTGGTGATGCCTCTCATGCTATTTCAGTCTGCCCTAAGCGGGGAAGACGTTTTGCACGCTCAGTTGTCTTGGGTAGTGTTCAGACTAAGTTTTTATTAACTGTCACTCTGATATGCTCTCTGTCCTCATTTTCTGCTCAGGCTTTCGTTGATTCTGGAGCAGCTATTAACCTGATGGATTATGATTTTGCTAAACGTTGTGGGTTTCCCTTGATACCCCTACAGAAGTCTATTCCCCTACTGGGGATCGATTCTACCCCTTTGGCTGAGAATAAACCCCAGTTTTCTACTCAGGTGATAATGAGGGTTGAACCTGATCACCAGGAGTGCTGCAAATTTTTGGTTCTATATAATCTGCATGACATTATCGTGCTGGGTTTCCCTTGGTTACAGTCTCATAATCCTGTTTTGCATTGGAAATCTGTGTCTGTAACCAGTTGGGGCTGCCAATGTGTTAATACCAACACTCCTGTTTTTTCTGCCTTCCCCCAAGCTTAGGATGTTCCTGACTTTTTGTTTGATTTTTCTGATGTGTTTAGCGAAAGTAAATCTGCATTCTTACCTCCCCATAGGAGCTATGACTTCGCTATTGAATTAGTGCCGGGTAGTAAATTCCCTAAAGGTCGCCTTTTTAACTTGTCTGTACCTGAACATGACGCTATGCGGTCTTATATCAAGGCATCATTGGAGAAGGGTCATATCAGACCATCCTCTTCACCCTTAGGTGCCGGTTTTTTCTTTGTGGCCAAAAAAGATGGTTCATTAAGGCCGTGTGTTGATTATCGTCTCTTGAACAATATTACTGTGAAATATCAATACCCGTTACCCTTGATTTCTGACCTGTTTTCCAGGGTGAAAAACGCTACTTGGTTTACCAAGCTTGACCTCAGGGGGCGTATAACCTTATTCGCATTATCACGGGGATGAATGGAAGACGGCATTCAATACCCCTGAAGGGCATTTTGAGTACCTAGTGATGCCCTTTGGGCTCACTAATGCCCCTTCCGTCTTCCAGTCCTTCATGAATGACATTTTCAGGGATTTTGTGGACAAATTACTGATTGTTTATTTGGATGATATCTTGATTTTTTCTAATGACTGGGACTCTCATGTGAAACATGTTCGGACTGTGTTCCAGATTTTGAGGGATAATGCTCTGTATGTGAAGGGATCAAAGTGTATTTTTGGCGTACAGAAGATCTCATTTCTGGGATTCATTTTGTCCCCATCTGTTATTGAAATGGACCCGGTCAAGGTTCAGGCCATCTGTGATTGGGTCCAACCTACTTCATTAAAGGCTCTTCAGAGATTTTTGGGTTTTGCCAATTTTTATCGTAAATTTATTGGTAATTTCTCGGTTATTGTTAAACCATTAACTGATTTGACCAGAAAGGGTTCTGATGTGGTGAATTGGCCTCCTGAGGCAGTCTCTGCATTTCAGGAACTTAAGCAGAGATTCACTTCTGCTCCTGTTCTACGGCAGCCTGATGTTTCTCTGCCATTTCAGGTGGAGGTTGATGCCTCTGAAATTGGGGCAGGTGCCGTTTTGTCCCAAAAAGATCCAGAGACCTCTAAAAGTAACCCTTGTGCCTTTTTCTCTCGAAAATTTTCTCCTACTGAACGTAATTATGACGTGGGTAATCGGGAGTTATTGGCCATGAAGTGGGCTTTTGAAGAGTGGAGACATTGGCTGGAGGGAGCCAAACATCAGGTGGTGGTCCTTACGGACCATAAGAATCTGGTCTATCTGGAATCTGCCAAGCGACTCAATCCTAGACAGGCCAGGTGGGCCTTGTTTTTCACACGTTTTAATTTTGTGGTTTCCTTTCTTCCTGGCACTAAGAATGTTAAGGCGGATGCCCTCTCGAGGAGTTTCCTTGCGGACTCTCCTGAGTTATCTGATCCTTCTGTTATTTTGAAAGAGGGTGTAGTTCTTTCCGCCATCTCGCCCAATTTGAGACTTGCTCTGGAGGGGTGTCAGGAGGATAGGCCCGAGCGCTGCCCTGTTGGAAAATTGTTTGTCCCGGACCAATGGAAAAAGATTGTGATGTCTGAGATTCATTGTTCCGCATTGGCTGGGCATCCCGGAATTTTTGGTACCAGAGACTTGGTTAGTCGGTCCTTTTGGTGGCCTACCTTGTCTCGCGATGTCAGGGAATTTGTGCAGTCCTGCGGGACTTGCTCTCGCTCCAAGCCTTGCTCTCGCTCTAGTGGTTTGTTGATGCCATTGCCTGTGCCCAAGAGACCATGGACCCATATCTCTATGGATTTCATTTCCGATCTTCCTGTTTCTCAGAGAATGACCACCATCTGGGTAATTTGTGATAGGTTTTCCAAAATGATACATCTTGTGCCATTACCTAAGTTGCCTTCCTCCTCTGAATTGGTGCCGTTGTTTCTTCAGCACGTGGTTCGTTTACACGGCATTCCTGAGAACATTGTGTCTGACAGAGGAGTCCAGTTTGTTTCCAGATTTTGGAGGACTTTTTGTTCTAAACTGGGTGTTCAATTGTCTTTCTCCTCGGCATTTCATCCTCAGACCAATGGTCAAACTGAGAGAACAAACCAGACATTAGAGACTTATCTAAGATGCTTTGTGTCTGCTGATCAGGATGACTGGGTCTCTTTTTTGCCTTTGGCTGAGTTTGCTCTTAATAATAGGGCTAGCTCTGCCACTTTGATGTCTCCGTTTTTCTGTAATTCTGGGTTTCACCCTCGATTTTCTTCAGGACAGACGGAAGCTTCTGTCTGTCCAGGTGTTGACTCTGTTGTTGAGCGTATGCAACAGATTTGGGACCAGGTAGTGGAGAGGTTGTCCCTCTCTCAGGAGAAGGCCCAGCGGTTTGCTAACCGGCATAGGACTGATGGTCCTCGGTTTAAAGTGGGGGACTTGGTCTGGTTGTCCTCAAAGAATATTCCTATGAGAGTAGCATCTCCTAAATTTAAGCCTAGGTTCATTGGACCTTATAAGATCATGGAGATTATTAATCCTGTTTCTTTTCGTTTGCTTCTTCCAGGGACATTTAAGATCCATAACGTGTTCCACAAGTCCTTGTTGAAGAGGTTTGTTGAGCCAGTGGTTCCTGCTACTGTGCCTCCTGACCCTGTTTTGGTTGAGGGCAATCTGGAGTATGTGGTTGAGAAAATATTGGATTCTCGTTTTTCTAGACGAAGACTCCAGTATTTGGTTAAATGGAGAGGTTATGGTCAGGAAGACAATTCTTGGGTGTTTGCTTCGGACATCCATGCTAGGAGACTTATCCGTGCGTATCATAGAACTCATCCTGACCGACCTGGTTGCTCAAATGAGGGTTCGGTGACCCCTCCTCAAGGGGGGGGTACTGTTGTGAATGGGTTTGAGATGAGTTCTGAGCAGAGGCTCCCTCTGGTGGTTACAAGCGGTACTAGTGAAGATTGTGAGGACTGGGAATCAGGTGTTACTGACTGGTCTTATATAAGGGACTCATTTTCCCATCAGGGTTGCCGGTGATCAATTGTTCTGGTCTGAATCCTTCATTCCAGTTTCCCTTGTAGCCTGCTGTGTCGTGTCTGCATCTCCTGCTACCAGATAAGAATTTTTCTTCTTTTTTGTTGTTGCTATATTTTTGCATTTTGTCCTGCACTTCTTTGGGGGCCTTCTGGGTCCCCTCCGGGGGCTTCTGCCTTCTCAGTTTAGTTCAGCCACTGAGTTTTGTTCTTTTGCTTTTTCCAGTTTTTTCAGTGGCTGCTGTTTTGATTTTGTTACACCAGAGAGCTAATTTAGGTGGTAGAGGTCGTGTGATCTCAGGTGATTTTGAAATTAGTAGAGTTGGTGTTTTTCAGGGTTTTCTGGGATTGCAGTAAGTACCCTTCCTGTCCTTTTCTATTTAGATAGTTTGGGCCCCAGTGTTTGCTCATTCTATTTTCTTTCTGTGTCAGTATTTCCTCTTGTCTAACCGCCATTACATGTTTGGGGGCTTTCTATTATCTTTGGGGTTCTGCTCCGGGACAGATAGCTTTCCTATTTCTATCTTTAGGTGTAGTTAGTTTCTCAGGCTGTGACGAGGCGTCTAGGACCAACGTAGGAACGCTCCACGGCTGCCTCTAGTTGTGGTGGTTAGTCAGGGTACTGCAATCCCATAGATTCCAACTGCTCTGGTGTATTGCCTTTTTTACCTGCACTCCTCAGCTACCGAAACATAACACCTGGGGATGAATGGAAGACTGCATTCAGGTCACGCTATGGACACTTTGAATATCTAGTTATGCCTTTTGGTCTGAGTACCGCCCCAGCCACTTACCAACACTTGGTGAATGACATCTTCAGGGATCTCCTAGATACATTCGTGGTAATTTATTTGGATGATATTCTAATTTTTTCTAACTCCACAGAGGAACATCATGGACATGTGAGAATGGTCTTGGAACGTCTAAGACAAAATCATCTTTACATCAAACTTGAAAAGTGTGAATTCCATAGGACCGAAATTCAATTTCTGGGGTATGTACTGTCTACACAAGGAATTAGTATGGATGGAAGCAAAACCCAAGCCATCAAGGATTGGCCAAGTCCTAGAAATGTGAAGGAGGTACAGCGCTTCATCGGGTTTGCCAACTTCTATAGACGTTTCATTAGAAATTTCTCTGAGGTAGTGTCACCTATCACCCAACTTACCCGGAAAGAGTCTAGGTTCTCCTGGACTCCCCAAGCCCAGGAAGCATTTTCCCGTCTAAAAGATAAATTTACCACTGCACCTATCCTAGTACATCCCAACCCCGAGCTTGCCTTCATAATAGAGGTGGATGCTTCAGACTGTGCCGTTGGAGCTATACTCTCTCAGAGAACAGGTGAGAAGAATGTCTTGCATCCCTGTGCCTTCTTTTCCCAGCAGTTGTCTTCGGCTGAGAGGAACTACGATGTGGGCAATAGAGAGTTGTTGGCCATTATTGCCGCCTTCAAAGAATGGAGACACCTTCTTCAGGGAGCTGCACAGCAAATAGTCGTCCTGACAGATCATCGTAACCTTGAGTTTATCAGGTCGGCTAAGTGCCTGACTCCTCGCCAGGCTCGCTGGAATCTTTTCTTAAACCAATTTAATTTTATCATTTATTATAGACCAGGATCGCGCAATGGAAAGGCTGATGCACTCTCTAGGATTTACTCAGCAGAGACACGTCCAATTACTCCTCCTAAGACTATTCTTCCTGACTCTAGATTCCTAGGAGTAATTCATAATTAAGACCTACTTAAGGACATCAAGGAAGCATACCATGCGGATTCCTTTTTGGCACAACCCCCAAGGGACGTAAGTCTTGTCTTTAAGAATGGTGTGTGGATTCAGGGACAACGTCTGTATATACCTGAAACAGTCAGATTGAGAGTATTGCAACTCATCCACGATTCCAAGATAGCCGGGCATAGGGGAATTCTAAAGACACAAGAATTTATTTCTCGTTTCTTTTGGTGGCCCACTTGCAGGAAGGATGTTTTAAACTATGTCACTTCATGTGAAGTCTGTGCAAGATGCAAAACACCTCGCTCCTCACCAACTGGTCTGTTACAGCCTCTTCCCACCCCGTCCCGCCCGTGGGGATCCATTTCTATGGACTTCATTGTGGAGTTACCAACCTCTCAAGGAAGAACACCATTCTAGTGGTGGTTGACCGTCTAACAAAGGCAGCTCATTTTATCCCTTGTGTCGGCTTACCCACTGCAAAACAGACATCAGATTTGATGATTAAAGATGTGTTTCGCTTACATGGAGTACCGGATGAGGTTATTTCGGATCGAGGGTGCAATTCACTTCTAGGTTTTGGCAAAATTTCTGTGCAGCATTGGACATTAAAGTAAACCTTTCTTCTGCTTTTCATCCCCAGACTAATGGACAGACCGAACGAACCAATCAAACCCTGGAGCAGTATCTCCGCTGCTTTATCTGCCACCTACAGGATGATTGGGTGGATCTACTTCCATTAGCTGAGTTCTCGTATAACAACTCTCAGAGTGCCTCCACTAAGCAGTCTCCTTTTTACTCTAATCTAGGTTATCATCCTAACATTCTACCACGATTTCCCATAGAAACGCCTTTACCAGCAGTGGCTGAAAGAATCACGTCTTTACAGAAGAATATGGATCTTCTAAAGGAGAATCTGGAATCGGCTCAGGAAAGGTACAAGAAAGCAGCAGATAAATTTCGTAAACCTGCACCAGCTTTCAAGGTAGGAGACTTGGTCTGGCTGTCAACCAGAAATCTTAAGTTAAGGATTCTATCGTCTAAGTTGGGACATAAGTACATTGGACCCTATAAAATCAGTAAAATTATAAGTGCCGTTGCTTGTCGTCTTCAACTGCCCAGAACTATGAGAATCCACCCTGTCTTTCATGTATCCCTACTAAAGGCTGCGACACCCAATACGTTTCCTGGACGTTCTTCTCCTTGCCCTGACCCAGTGCTAGTCGATGGTCAGGAAGAATTTGTGGTGGAAAGGATTTTAGATTCCAGGTTGCATAGAAATCAGTTACAATATCTGATTAAATGGCAGGGCTACCCAGTGGAGGACAACTCATGGGAACCAGTCAATAACGTTAATGCTCCTCGCTTGCTCCGTCAGTTTCATCAGAGGTACCCACACAAGCCTGGCCTGAGGTCATCCGGAGGTTGTCCCTAAGGGGGAGTAATGTAAGGTTCTGTGTACATGTTCCTGAAACTCAGTTTGTTCGTCAGCCATTTTACTTTCTGTCTTGCTGCAGCTATCTTGCCCTCAGTCAAAATGGAGTTTCCAGCTTGCATGTTCCCGCCCTGATTCTCTCCTTTTGCTTCTTAAGCAGCCACAGCTGAGCAATCAGTGCTTCAGAATCTAGCCTGCAGTGAACCTGTGACCTGACTCCTAAAGCCTTGGACCTTGTACTCCAGCTATTCCTACTGAGGAACTCTGAAGCACTTGTGGACTCTGAACCCTGCTCTTTGAAAGACCCACGTTTGCATGGACTTACGGTAACAGAGAAGAAGATCCTGAACCTGTTGTGGAGAGTGATTGCTGAGCTTAGATTACTCTGGCCTGCTGTGTCTCCTGCTTCTGTGTCTGCAAACTGTGTGACTATTTTTGCCAACTTGTATGAAGTAATACAAGACTTTCTATATCAAACCTGTGTCTCATGTATTTTCATCGCACCCAAGCACAAGACGCTATATGAACTGTACTACATACATTACAGAGGTTGTTTCTCTCTCTCAGGAGAAGGCCCAACGGTTTCCCAACCGGCATAGGACTGATGGTCCTCGGTTTAAAGTGGGGGACTTGGTTTGGTTGTCCTCAAGAAATATCCCTATGAGGGTTGCATCTCCAAAGTTTAAGCCTACGTTCGTTGGACCTTATAAGATCATGGAGATTCTTAATCCTGTTTCCTTCCGTTTGCTTCTTCCAGGGACATTTAAGATCCATAACGTGTTCCACAAGTCCTTATTGAAGAGGTTTGTCGAGCCAGTGGTTCCTATGGCTGTGCCTCCTGACCCTGTCTTGGTTGAGGGCAATCTGGAGTATGTGGTTGAGAAAATATTGGATTCTCGTTTTTCTAGACAGAAACTCCAGTATTTGGTTAAGTGGAGAGGTTATGGTCAGGAGGACAATTCTTGGGTGTTTGCTTCTGACATCCATGCTAGGAGACTGATCCATGCCTATCACCGAGCTCATCCTGATCAGCCTGGTTGCATAAGTGAGGGTTCGGTGACTCCTCCTCAAGGGGGGGTACTGTTATGAATTTGCTAAAGATGGTTTCTGAGCAGAGGCTCCCTCTGGTGGTTACAGACAGTACTGAACCTTTCAGCGAGGAATGGCAATCTGGGATCACGGACTGGTCTGATATAAGGGAGGTTCCCTCCCATGATGTTTGCCGGTGATCAATTGTTCTTGTCTCAATTGTGGTTCCTGGTTCATTTGGAAGTTTGCTGAGTCTTGCCTGCATCTTCTGCTATCAGAGAAGATATTTTCAGCTTTTATTTTTGTGCTTGCTTTTTGCATTGTTCCCTGCACTTCTGTGGAGGTCAGCCAGGTCCCCTCCGGGGGCTTGTGCTCCTCTCAGTTTATCTGGAGCCACTGTTGTTTGTTCATTTGCTTTTTCCTGTTTTTTCAGTGGCTGCGGCTTAGTTTTGTTACACAAGAGGTTTGATTTAGGTGTTAGAGATCGTGTGATCTCAGTGTTTTTGCAATCAGATGGTATTTTTTAGGGGTTTTTTTGGATTGCAGTGAGTATCCTTTCCTGTACTTTTCTGTCTAGACAGATTGGGCTCCAGCATTTGCTCACTCTATTTTCTGTCTGTGTCCGTGCTTCTTCTTGTCTAACCGCCTTTACATGTTTGGGGCCTTCCTATTTTCTTTGGGGATCTGCTCCGGGGCAGATAGCTTTCATCTTTCTGCCTTTAGGTGTAGTTATCTCTCAGGCTGTGACGAGGCGTCTAGGATCAACGTAGGAACGCTCCACGGCTACCTCTATTTGTGTGGTTAGTTCAGGTTACTGCAATCCAATAGGTTCCAGCCTCTCTGGGGTATTGCCATTTTTACTTATTCTCCTCAGCTACCAAAACATAACACACCCCATTACACTTTGGAATCCACATACTGGATGGGCCCCGTAAAATCCACGTCACCATATTTATTTTGTACTCCCGTACTGTTTTGTTTACACAGTGACAGCAATGTCTGCCCTTCTGCAACGTCATATGCACCCCATTACACCTTGGAACACACATACTGGATGGGCCCAATAAAATCCACGTCACCATATTCCTTTTGTACTCCTTGCTCTTTGGCTACTTTCACATTTGCGCCGTTTTGCACACTTGAAGCGCAAGCAAAAAACACTTATAAACGCATGTAAACGCAGCGATTTTTTGACACATCAGCGTTCGCTGACGACAGAAAAATGGAGCGTTTGTATGCGTTTTCATTCGTTTTTGCATGCATTTGCATTTTTTATGCCCATGCGTTCTCTAGTTGTCACATTTTACAGGAGGAAAATCCTTGAAAATTCTTGAATTAGACTCCACCAATGGGACACCAGTGGGCGTGTGTCATGGGAATTCTTTATATATATCCTGTTTACTGCTGAATTCTTCAGATTTTGTTGCTTTTTTCTTTGTCAACATTGATGTGCGCTGGAAGAGTTTTCGCTTCAACTTGGATCTGGACATTGCGCTGTCTCAGGCTTTTGCATTTGCTTGCCAGCAACAATGGATGAGAGAGAGAGACAGCGAAGACTGCAGCGGCGGCGTTTGTGGATACATCCAATTATTGAACTCCGGGAGAGCCGTGGAGTGTACCACACCCTCTACAACGAGCTCCAGGGAAACCCGGCGAAATTTAGTGACTATACCCGGATGTCGCAAGAAAGCTTCATGGATTTGCTTGCTCGTGTTCAAGAAGCCATCCGGAGACAGGATACACAGCTCCGTCGTGCAATTCCTCCTGAGGAACGACTCCTGGTCACATTACGGTACGTAATATTTAAAAACCAATGCCTGCATAATTTTTTTGTTCTGCCATGTACTATTCCAAAGCATGCGCAATTATTATTCTGCCATGTAGTAATCAAAAGTCTGCAGAATTATTGTTATGTCATGTACTAATTTTTTTTTATTTTAGTGTTTTAAAAAACCCTTGACATAAATATTAATTTTTGTTCTTTCTCTGTTTGTCAGATTCCTGGCTACTGGAGAGACCCTATCTCAACTCCATTTCCAGTATCGGCTTGGAATAGTCGGTAATAGTTGCGAACACCTGCCGAGCTTCGTGGGACGTTCTCTGTCCAGAATTTATGCCCCTGCCCACCGTGGAAAAGTGGATTGATATTGCTGAAAAAGTCTGGACAGTCTGCAATTTCCCCAACTATTTGGGAGCGGTAGATGGGAAACACATCCCGATAATCAAACTCAAAAGAAGTGGATCTGAGTACTATAACTACAAAAAGTACTTTTCTACAGTACTCATGGCCATTGTGGATGCAGATTGTCTGTTTGTTGCATGGACATTGGGCATTTGGACGGGGGAATGACTCCCAGGCTTTTTAAGAACTCGGACATGGGCCGTAGGTTGTGTGGCATCCATTTTAATTTTCCCATGCCATGGCCTCTTCCCCACACCGAAGGTCCGCCACAGCAATTTGTAATGGTTGGGGATGAGGCCTTTCAAATGTGCCAAAACATGTTGAAATTCTACTGCAGCCGGGACTTGGACCAGACGAAAAAAAAAATTTAAATACAGACTGACCAGGGCTCGAAGAACTGTACAGTGTGCTTTTGGTATTCTTGTCTCCAGATGGCGGATTCTTGGCACAGCTATTAATCTTAAACTGGAAACAGTGGATGAGGTGGTGAAAGCCTGTGTGGTTCTTCACAATTTTGTGATGGCTAAAGAGCAGCCTAACTTTGAACTACTGTAGATGAACCAGCTGTAAACCCATTGCCTGAATTCACTCAGCACCCTCTCAAGTCATCAGTTGAAGTTAGCCAAATGAGGGACCAATTTGCAGTCTACTTTATCTCTGATGTAGGACGAGTGGAATGGCAAGATCTAATGGTGTAAAATTGTTTTCTTGTGTGTATGTTAATCAAAAACCTGTTTTGATACCTGTACTGAGTGCACTCTGTTTTTATACACTCCAATACAATAATCACCTACCCAGGTGTCCAAGTGAAGTCAGGATGCTGTGTTTTGTGCCTCCTGACATTACTGGGAGTCCTGACCAGGTGACTACATACACACAAGTTGTTTGACCTTCCTCATCTCTCCAGTTTGTGTTCAATTTGCAGCGATGGTGGAGATAATGCAACTAACATTTGTATCTCCTGGCCTGATGTTACAAATAGTGAGTTTGGGATGCACCTGACCATGTGAGTATAAATTTTATTTGTAGGATCTCCACTGTGGCTTGAGTATGAATGCAGACTGGAGAGATGATAAAGTTTATACAACTTCTACAATCTCCAGGCCTGGTGTAATGGTGAAGTTATTACACTTGGGCAGGTGAATACACATATGAGTTAAACTCCATGATCGCTCCAGTCTGCGTGCAATAGATAATGCAGACTGAAGCGACGCTGCAGGTTAACTCATATGTGTATTCATCTGCCCAGGTGTGATAAATAGTTATGATACGAGGCCAGGGTATTGTAGATATGACGTGTATTTTCTCCATCATCTCTTCAGTTTATTCACCACACACTGAATAGAGGATGTGGTTAATTACAAAGTATATCTAGAATCCCCTGGCCTTGTGTCACAAAGAGTGAAATGATGATGGTAAAAATACACCATCCTCAATTCACTCTTTATGATACCTGGCAAGGTAACAATAGATATTCCTTGCACTCAACACCATCCTCTATTCAGTCTGTGCAATATTAGGATACTGAAGAGACTGGTGGTGCAAATACAAGTCATATATTTGTGTTTTTGACTACACATATCTCCAGGACAGATACAAGAAACATGTGTCAGTAATGGAGCTATGTGGTGGCAAAAACACAAGGTGTACGGCACAGTGTGTGTACGGCGCAGTTTGTGTAGGTGGCGAAAGACACATTAATCACACAGTATTAGGGGAAACCATAATTTGACACTTATTTAAAAAAAAAATATTTAAAAAAAATAATAATTTTTATTGGTAACGACGTTTGGGGGAAGATGGTGGCAAGTTGGGGGTGTGGAGAGACGAGGAATGGCTTACAGGGGAGAAAGGGATTCTAGAGGAAGGTGCGACAAAAGTAGTGGGGAAGGGAGCTCAGGGATGGAACTGGAGGCAGGGTGAGTCACAGTGTGAGGAGAGGGGGAGGGATAGACAAAGTTTTTGTTTTTTTTGGGTTTCCTATGTCCCAGTGTGTCCTACCTGGACCTTCTGGCACTGTGTGCCCGCCTTGGATTGCTTGAATGCCTGGAGCTGGTGGACCTTGGCTGTGTTTCCACAAAAATGGAATGAGGGTCACCCCTCTGCTGCTAATGCTTGGTGGTGGCGGTGGCAGTGCTGGTCCATGCAGGAGTAGCGGTGGTGGTGGTGGTGCTCCATTCAGGCGGAGTGGGGTCAGTGCTCCGAGCAGGAGGAGTGGTGGTGGCAGCAGTGCTCCAAGCAGGAGGAGTGGTGATGGCGATGGAGGTCCAAGCAGGCGTGGTGGTGGTGACAGTGGTGGTCCAGACAGGAGCAGCGCTTGCCAAGGTGGTGGCGGTGGAGTGTCCAGCAGCATTCGGCCTTGGGGTGGTGTACAAGTGTCCCGCTTGGCTTGGAATGCAGGTGGCCGTGCAGTGGTATGTAGCAGAAGTCGGTAGTGAGGAGAAGCGAGTCAGTGGTGGCACAGTTGGAAATGAAACCACTGACTGTTGCACGTACTGACTCTGTTGCATAGCCTGCAAGAAAGCAGTGTTGCAGGCCTGCCTCACAGTCAGCTGCAGATCTGGACTAAGGTGTTCCGCCATGGCCCGTTCAATTTTGTGAAAAAAATGATGCTCTGGTCAGTTGAGGTCGGCTTCCAGACGGTCAAGGCGACTGTTGACAGACTGGAAGCGGTGTTCCATGAGGGTTTAACAGCTTTCCACTCTGTCTGACAGCGCCTTGAGGCCATTCTGAAAGACCGAGCTCAAGTGAATGAACTCTGGCATGACATTCCTGTCCGAGGCCTTCTGCCACTAGCTGGAAGTGCCCGCAAAACCATTGGCAGAGACCTGGGACAGGGGAACACCTGACATACCAGCTTCCTGGTCTCCAGCTGTCTTTGTTGCCGACCCACAAGCTGCTTCCTGGCTGTAAGATGGCTGGGACGGGTCCGAGGTCGTTCAATGAAGGACCGCTCCAGGGATAGGTTGCAGGGTGCTGCTCCAGGTGCTGTGAAAAGAAAAGAAAAACATTACTATCATGCATTTTCAATAGTTAAAGCGCCAACTCCTGTGGAATAGAAAAGCACAGAGTAAAAAACAATACAATACAACAAAATACTTACACTCTGGCGGCAAGGAGCAGTCTTAGGAATGTTAATGCCCGATGGTATCAGTATTTTGTTCTAGTCCTTGCAGCAGCACCACTGTGACCCTGGCCCTCCTGATGAAAATCCCTGTTGAATCGGTCCTTCATCGAGCGCCAACGGTTTCTGACTTCACTGTGGGAAAAAGAAATAAAAAAAATTTGATAATGCACTGTTGGCTAGGATAGCACAAATGTGTGTGATGCTAGAAACTCGCTAGCATCACGCACACTTGTGTGATCCGTGCCAAGGTCACTGCGGCATCACACAGCAATATAAATTTGACAATGCACTGTTGGCCAGGATAACACAAATGTGTGTGATGCTAGAAACTCCTGTTCCTAGCATCACACACACTTAGGTGATCCGTGCCAAGGTCACTGCGGCACCACACAGCAATATAAATTTGACAATGCACTGTTGGCCAGGATAACACAAATGTGTGTGATGCTAGAAACTCCTGTTCCTAGCATCACACACACTTAGGTGATCCGTGCCAAGGTCACTGCGGCATCACACAGCAATATAAATTTGACAATTCACTGTTGGCTAGGATAACACAAATGTGTGTGATGCTAGAAAATCACTAGCATCACACACACTTGTGTGATACGTGCCAAGGTCACTGCCGCATCACACAGCATTGAAACACTTATGAAAATCCTTGTGGATCCGGGGAGAGGCATTGTCCCAGTCATCCATCAGCGCTGCTGGAACCTCATTCCAGAGCCGCCGGGTCACCACAAGGTCAGCGTGCTGTGGATCACGGCTGTCCCACAACGGGACTCGCTCCTGGACCAACTGGATTAGGGCATCATTGTCCAGGGCCATTTCTTCGTCCCATTGTGGAGCCTAGGAAAAAATAATACATTATAATCTTGGAAAGATTTGGAAATGAAAAATATAGAAAAATATACAGAAAAGAAGCAAGATTGAAGATGAAAAACAGGACAGAAAAAAAGGCAGGGGAAAAAAATAAGGACATTCACAGTCAGTCTATACTTACAGGCTGTCTTCCAGCCGCCACTTGGCTTAGCTGCTCCTGCTGTTTGCTGATGAGGTCTGAAAAAGAACAAAAATTAATTTGGTACATGTGTACATGTGACAGCGAATACTTACCCAAAATATAGGGCAGGAAGAAACTCACTTCACGCTCTGCTTGGGTCAGTTCACCATGGGACGGTCTATATTCCTCCCCAGAAGACATGCTGCAATAAAAAAAAAAATACATTAGTACATAATAAATTTAAAAAAAGGACAGGCATACATTAGGTTTAGAATACTCACATTCTTGAAGTTGCTGCTTCTCTCCAAATTTCTGGATGCTATTGTCTTTTCCAGGATGTCATTAGAGTAGTGGTCTACCAGTGCCAATACCTTCTTTTATCTACACTACCCCCAAACAATGTTTCTTTGTGTAGGGGGTGGTTTAAACCAGTATCTAGACAGGTTTAATCTTTTACAACGCATGCGTACAAAAACGCTGGCATGCGTATACCCATGCGCAAACCTGCGATCCCATAGACCGGAATGTGTTTTTTTGGCACATTCCGTGCGCATGTGATCGCATGCGTTTTTTTAGCGAGGTTGGGCGGAACAAAAAAATAACATGTTGCGTTTAGGTGCACACCTGGAAAAAGTGCATGCGCATGATAACGAGGATGATCGCGTGCAAGCGCAACACCATGTGACTGCATTGGCAAACATAGGGGCCCAAGTCGCATGCGATAGGGTTCGACCGAAGCGCAGCGGTAAAAGACACTAATGTGAAACCAGCCTTAGTTTTACACATTGACTGCATTGTGAACCCTGCTGCAAAGTCATATGCACCCATTACGCCTTGGAAAACACATACTGGATCGGCACCGTAAAATCAACTTCACCATATTCATTTTGTACTCCAGTACTCTTTTGTTTAAGCAATGGCAGCAAGGTCAGCCCTGCTGCACAGCCATATGCACCACATTTTAACTTGGAAACCACATACTGGATGGGCCCCGTAAAATCAACTTCACCATATTCATTTTGTACTCCCGTACACTTTTGTTTATACAGTGACAGCAATGTCTGCCCTGCTGCAAAGTCATATGCACCCCATTACACCTTGGAACCCACATACTGGATGGGCCCCGTAAAATCCACGTTACCATATTCCTTTTTTACTCCCATACTCTTTTGTTTACACAGTGACAGCAATGTCTGTCTTGCTGCAAAGTAATATGCACCCCAATAAGCCTTTGAACCCATATGCTGGATGGGCCCCATAAAATCCACTTCACAATATTCATTTAGTACTCCCGTACTCTTTTGTTTACACAGTGACAGCAATGTCTGCCCTGCTGCAAAGTCATAAGCACCCCATTACACCTTGGAACGCACATAATGGATGGGCCCCATAAAATCAACTTCACCATATTCGTTTTGTACTCACGTACTCTTTTGTTTACACAGTGACAGCAATGTCTGCCCTGCTGCAAAGTCATATGCACCCCATTACGCCTTAGAACCCACATACTGGATGGGCCCCGTAGAATCAACTTCACCATATTTATTTTGTACTCCCGAAATCTTTTTTTAACACAGTGACAGCAATGTCTGCGTTGCTGCAAAGTCATATGCTCCCCATTACGCCTTGGAAACCACATACTGGATGGGCTCCGTTAACCCCTTAATGTCCATGGACGTGCACAGTCCATCAAGGCAAGGTGTCAGTTTTGGCACCTTGACAGACTGTGAACGTCCAGCCTTTGAACTACCACTGCGTCAAAACACGCAGTGAAAGTTCAGTGCCGACAGCTGTCTATGACAGCTGACAGGCACGGCAAGTGGTGCGGGGACCTTTGCAGTCAGTCCCCGCACCCACAGCGCTGTGATTGGTCAGTCAATGTGACTGACCAAGCACAGCAGCGATCAGGCAGAAGAGTGTTATGTTACGGTAGCTGAGGAGTGCAGGTAAAAAAGGAAATACACCAGAGCAGTTGGAATCTATGAGATTGCAGTACCCTGACTAACCACCGCAACTAGAGGCAGCCGTGGAGCGTTCCTACGTTGGTCCTAGACGCCTCGTCACAGCCTGAGAAACTAACTACACCTAAAGATAGAAATAGGAAAGCTATCTGCCCCGGAGCAGAACCCCAAAGATAATAGAAAGCCCCCAAACATGTAATGGCGGTTAGACAAGAGGAAATACTGACACAGAAAGAAAATAGTATGAGCAAACGCTGGGGCCCAAACTATCTAAATAGAAAAGGATAGGAAGGGTACTTACTGCAATCCCAGAAAACCCTGAAAAACACCAACTCTACTAATTTCAAAATCACCTGAGATCACACGACCTCTTCCACCTAAATTAGTTCTCTGGTGTAACAAAAACAAAACAGCAGCCACTGAAAAAAACTGGAAAAAGCAAAAGTACAAAACACAGTGGCTGGACTAAACTGAGAGGGCAAAAGCCCCCGGAGGGGACCCTGAAGGCCCCCACAGAAGTGCAGGACAAAATGCAAAAATATAGCAAAAACACAAAATAAGAAATTGTCTTATCTGAAAGCAGGAGATGCAGACACGACACAGCAGGCTACAAGGGAAACTGGAAAGAAGGATTCAGACCAGAACAATTGATCACCGGCAACCCTGATGGGAAAATGACTCCCTTACATAAGACCAATCAGTAACACCTGATTCCCAGTCCTCACAATCCTCACTAGTACCGCTTGTAACCACCAGAGGGAGCCTCTGCTCAGAACTCATCTCAAACTCATTCACAACAGTACCCCCCCCTTGAGGAGGGGTCACCGAACCCTCATTTGAGCAACCAGGTCGGTCAGGATGAGTTCTATGATACGCACGGATAAGTCTCCTAGCATGGATGTCCGAAGCAAACACCCAAGAATTGTCTTCCTGACCATAACCTCTCCATTTAACCAAATACTGGAGTCTTCGTCTAGAAAAACGAGAATCCAATATTTTCTCAACCACATACTCCAGATTGCCCTCAACCAAAACAGGGTCAGGAGGCACAGCAGCAGGAACCACTGGCTCAACAAACCTCTTCAACAAGGACTTGTGGAACACGTTATGGATCTTAAATGTCCCTGGAAGAAGCAAACAAAAAGAAACAGGATTAATAATCTCCATGATCTTATAAGGTCCAATGAACCTAGGCTTAAATTTAGGAGATGCTACTCTCATAGGAATATTCTTTGAGGACAACCAGACCAAGTCCCCCACTTTAAACCGAGGACCATCAGTCCTATGCCGGTTAGCAAACCGCTGGGCCTTCTCCTGAGAGAGGGACAACCTCTCCACTACCTGGTCCCAAATCTGCTGCATACGCTCAACAACAGAGTCAACACCTGGACAGACAGAAGCCTCCGTCTGTCCTGAAGAAAATCGAGGGTGAAACCCAGAATTACAGAAAAACGGAGACATCAAAGTGGCAGAGCTAGCCCTATTATTAAGAGCAAACTCAGCCAAAGGCAAAAAAGAGACCCAGTCATCCTGATCAGCAGACACAAAGCATCTTAGATAAGTCTCCAATGTCTGGTTTGTTCTCTCAGTTTGACCATTGGTCTGAGGATGAAATGCCGAGGAGAAAGACAATTGAACACCCAGTTTAGAACAAAAAGTCCTCCAAAATCTGGAAACAAACTGGACTCCTCTGTCAGACACAATGTTCTCAGGAATGCCGTGTAAACGAACCACGTGCTGAAGGAACAACGGCACCAATTCAGAGGAGGAAGGCAACTTAGGTAATGGCACAAGATGTATCATCTTGGAAAACTTATCACAAATTACCCAGATGGTGGTCATTCTCTGAGAAACAGGAAGATCGGAAATGAAATCCATAGAGATATGGGTCCATGGTCTCTTGGGCACAGGCAATGGCATCAACAAACCACTAGAGCGAGAGCCAGGCTTGGAGCGAGAGCAAGTCCCGCAGGACTGCACAAATTCCCTGACATCGCGAGACAAGGTAGGCCACCAAAAGGACCGACTAACCAAGTCTCTGGTACCAAAAATTCCGGGATGCCCAGCCAATGCGGAACAATGAATCTCAGACATCACACTCTTTTTCCATTGGTCCGGGACAAACAATTTTCCAACAGGGCAGCGCTCGGGCCTATCCTCCTGACACCCCTCCAGAGCAAGTCTCAAATTGGGCGAGATGGCGGAAAGAACTACACCCTCCTTCAAAATAACAGAGGGATCAGATAGCTCAGGAGAGTCCGCAAGGAAACTCCTCGAGAGGGCATCCGCCTTAACATTCTTAGTGCCAGGAAGAAAGGAAACCACAAAATTAAAACGTGTGAAAAACAAGGCCCACCTGGCCTGTCTAGGATTGAGTCGCTTGGCAGATTCCAGATAGACCAGATTCTTATGGTCCGTAAGGACCACCACCTGATGTTTGGCTCCCTCCAGCCAATGTCTCCACTCTTCAAAAGCCCACTTCATGGCCAATAACTCCCGATTACCCACGTCATAATTACGTTCAGTAGGAGAAAATTTTCGAGAGAAAAAGGCACAAGGGTTACTTTTAGAGGTCTCTGGATCTTTTTGGGACAAAACGGCACCTGCCCCAATTTCAGAGGCATCAACCTCCACCTGAAATGGCAGAGAAACATCAGGCTGCCGTAGAACAGGAGCAGAAGTGAATCTCTGCTTAAGTTCCTGAAACGCAGAGACTGCCTCAGGAGGCCAATTCACCACATCAGAACCTTTCTGGTCAAATCAGTTAATGGTTTAACAATAACCGAGAAATTACCAATAAATTTACGATAAAAATTGGCAAAACCCAAAAATCTCTGAAGAGCCTTTAATGAAGTAGGTTGGACCCAATCACAGATGGCCTGAACCTTGACCGGGTCCATTTCAATAACAGATGGGGACAAAATGAATCCCAGAAATGAGATCTTCTGTACGCCAAAAAGACACTTTGATCCCTTCACATACAGAGCATTCTCTCTCAAAATCTGGAACACAGCTCGAACATGTCTCACATGAGAGTCCCAGTCATTAGAAAAAATCAAGATATCATCCAAATAAACAATCAGAAACTTGTCCACAAAATCCCTGAAAATGTCATTCATGAAGGACTGGAAGACGGAAGGAGCATTAGTGAGCCCAAAGGGCATCACAAGGTACTCAAAATGCCCTTCAGGGGTGTTAAATGCCGTCTTCCATTCATCCCCGTGCTTAATACGAATAAGGTTATACGCCCCCTGAGGTCAAGCTTGGTAAACCAAGTAGCGTTTTTCACCCTGGAAAACAGGTCAGAAATCAAGGGTAACGGGTATTGATATTTCACAGTAATATTGTTCAAGAGACGATAATCAATACACGGCCTTAATGAACCATCTTTTTGGCCACAAAGAAAAAACCGGCACCTAAGGGTGAAGAGGATGGTCTGATATGACCCTTCTCCAATGATTCCTTGATATAAGACCGCATAGCGTCATGTTCAGGTACGGACAAGTTAAAAAGGCGACCTTTAGGGAATTTACTACCTGGCACTAATTCAATAGCGCAGTCATAGCTCCTATGGGGAGGTAAGGATGCAGATTTACTTTCGCTAAACACATCAGAAAAATCAAACAAAAAGTCAGGAACATCCTCAGCCTGGGGGAGGCAGAAAAAACAGGAGTGTTGGTATTAACACATTGGCAGCCCCAACTGGTTACAGACACAGATTTCCAATCCAAAACAGGATTATGAGACTGTAACCAAGGGAAACCCAGCACTATAATGTCATGCAGATTATATAGAACCAAAAATTTGCAGCACTCCTGGTGATCAGGTTCAACCCTCATTATCACCTGAGTAGAAAACTGGGGTTTATTCTCAGCCAAAGGGGTAGAATCGATCCCAGTAAAGGAATAGACTTCTGTAGGGGTATCAAGGGAAACCCACAACGTTTAGCAAAATCATAATCCATCAGGTTAATAGCTGCTCCAGAATCAACGAAAGCCTGAGCAGAAAATGAGGACAGAGAGCATATCAGAGTGACAGTTAACAAAAACTTAGTCTGAACACTACCCAAGACAACCGAGCGTGCAAAACGTCTTCCCCGCTTAGGGCAGACTGAAATAGCATGAGAGGCATCACCACAGTAGAAACATAACCCATTGCGCTTTCGAAACTCATGACGCTGTGCCCCAGACACCACTCCATCACACTGCATGGGCTCAGCAGCTGGCTCACAAGGCAACACCACTCCACGCATACTTCTCCGCTCACGCAAACGTCTGTCAATTTGAATCGCTAATGACATAGAATCATTGAGACCAGAGGGGACAGGGAATCCCACCATAACATCCTTTACATTATCCGACAGACCCTTCCGGAAAAGGGCCGCCAAAGCGTCGTCATTCCATTTGGTCAGGACTGCCCACCTACGGAATCTCTGACAGTATAACTCAGCGTCATCAAGCCCCTGATTTAATGCCAACAAGACTTTTTCAGCTTGATCAGTGACATTAGGCTCATCGTACAATAACCCCAAAGCCTGAAAAAATGCATCAACATCACTCAAAACAGGATCCCCAGGTATCAGGGAAAAAGCCCAATCCTGAGGATCGCCGCGCAGGAGAGAGATGATAATTTGAACCTGCTGCGCTGCGTTTCCTGAGGACTTAGATTTTAAGGCAAGAAACAATTTACAATTATTTTTGAAATTCTGAAACTTAGCTCGATCCCCTAAAAACAAATCTGGCATGGGGATCCTAGGTTCCACAACAGGCAACCTAGCAAGATATGCAGCAATACTCTGAACCTCAGTGGCAAGCTGATCCACACGGCCAGACAACTGTGCAAACTCCATTGGGAGAAAAAATCCTCCCCAGCACCCAGAGATACAGAGGGAAAAAAAAAAAAAAAATGCAACAAACAGAAAAATATCTCTGACAACTTTTCTTCCTTCAAAATATTTTTTCCCTTCTGTGAGTACCATACAATCTTTATGGTCGGTGATACTGTTATGTTACGGTAGCTGAGGAGTGCAGGTAAAAAAGGAAATACACCAGAGCAGTTGGAATCTATGAGATTGCAGTACCCTGACTAACCACCGCAACTAGAGGCAGCCGTGGAGCGTTCCTACGTTGGTCCTAGACGCCTCGTCACAGCCTGAGAAACTAACTACACCTAAAGATAGAAATAGGAAAGCTATCTGCCCCGGAGCAGAACCCCAAAGATAATAGAAAGCCCCCAAACATGTAATGGCGGTTAGACAAGAGGAAATACTGACACAGAAAGAAAATAGTATGAGCAAACGCTGGGGCCCAAACTATCTAAATAGAAAAGGATAGGAAGGGTACTTACTGCAATCCCAGAAAACCCTGAAAAACACCAACTCTACTAATTTCAAAATCACCTGAGATCACACGACCTCTTCCACCTAAATTAGTTCTCTGGTGTAACAAAAACAAAACAGCAGCCACTGAAAAAAAACTGGAAAAAGCAAAAGTACAAAACACAGTGGCTGGACTAAACTGAGAGGGCAAAAGCCCCCGGAGGGGACCCTGAAGGCCCCCACAGAAGTGCAGGACAAAATGCAAAAATATAGCAAAAACACAAAATAAGAAATTGTCTTATCTGAAAGCAGGAGATGCAGACACGACACAGCAGGCTACAAGGGAAACTGGAAAGAAGGATTCAGACCAGAACAATTGATCACCGGCAACCCTGATGGGAAAATGACTCCCTTACATAAGACCAATCAGTAACACCTGATTCCCAGTCCTCACAATCCTCACTAGTACCGCTTGTAACCACCAGAGGGAGCCTCTGCTCAGAACTCATCTCAAACCCATTCACAACAGAAGAGGCTGCAATTTCAGCCTCTTCTGCCCGATCAGTGCAGGAGCTCAGCGCTGCAGTGGCCGAGCTTCCTGCACTGACAGCCGGGAGTGGCGCCCCCGCAGCCCCCTGGCTGTTAATCCCCTGACTGCTGCGATCGAGCGCGATCGCAGAGCTCAGGGGGGGAGGCAGAGGGTCGGGAGCTCCCTCTGCCTCAGATCGGCGCCCTGCAATGTATTTGCAGGGCCCGATCTCTGCCTTGATGACCCGGGGATTGTCATGACAACCTCCGAGTCATCTAGCTACAGAAAGCCGCTGTGACAATGGTCACAGCAGCTTTCACCATAGGTACAATGCATTGGAATGCTGGAGCATTGCAATGCATTGTAACTGCAATCAAAAGTAAAAAGTGAAAGTCCCATAAAGGGACAAGGTAAAAAAAAGCATTTTTTAAAAAAATTTGTAAAAAAATATTAAAAAATAATAGAAAAAATTCCCCTAAAAAATACACATTTTTTATGTAATAAAAAAGCAAAAAAACAAAAAAAATGCACAAAACAAAAAAAATGCACATGTTTGGTATCGCCGCGTCCGTAAAAATCCCTTCTATAAAAGCGTAACCATAGTTAACCCCTTCAGTGAAAGCCGTAAAAAAAAACACAAAAAAGTAGTAAATTATAAATAAATAAATAAATAAAATAAATAATTTTTTAATTATAAATAAATAAAAAAGTGGAATAATACGAGGTCAAAAAGAAAGATATAAATAAATGTGGTACCACTGAAAACGTCATCTTGTCCCGCAAAAAAAAGCTGCAATACAGCATCATCATTGAAAAAATAAAAAAGTTATAGCTCGTGGAATAAACTGATGCAAAAATAATTATTTTTTCTATTAAATTTTTTATTGTGTAAAAAACACCAAAACATAAAAAAATATATAAATGAGGTATTGCTGTAATTGTAGTGACCCGATGAATAAAGCTGCTTTATCAATTTTACCACATGCGGAACGGAGAAAAAAAAACAATTCCTGAATTGCTGGTTTTTCTTCATTCTGCTTCCACAAAAATCGGAATAGGAAGCGATCAAAGCAGGTTATGTGCCCGACTATGGTACCTATAAAAACGTCAGCTCGTTCTGCAAAAAATAAGCCCGCAGATTACTCTGTCTGCCGAAATATAGAAAAATTATAGCTCTCAAAATACAGCGATGCAAAAATTTCTTACAAAAAATTCTTAAAAAAAAGCATCTTTTAGTGTGTGACAGAAGCTAAACATGAAAAAAAGATGTAAATCTGGTATCGCTGTAATCGCACCGATCCGAAGAATAAAGTCGCCTAATCACTAATACCGCACGAGGAACGGCGTAAAAAATAAAACCAATCTTCACCTTTTGTGGATTTGTTCGTTCTGCCTCCCAAAGATCGCAGTAAGGCGATCACAGTGGTTTACCCCCACATATGGGGTATCAGCGTACTGAGGACAAATTGCACATCCACTTCTGGGGTCCTATATCTCCTGTTACTCTTATAAAAATAAAAATTTGGGGGCAGAAATATTATTGTTGTGGAAAAAAATGTGATTTTTTTATTTTCACGGCTCTACGTTATAAACTTCTGTGAAGCACTTGGGGGTTCAAAGTGCTCACCACACATCTAGATAAGTTCCTTGGGGGGTCTAGTTTCCAAAATGGGGTCACTTGTGGGGGGTTTCTACTGTTTAGGCACATCAGGGGCTCTCCAAATGTGACATGACACCCGCAGACCATTCCATCAGTCTGCATTCGAAAATGGCGCTCCTTCCCTTCCGAGCTCTGCCATGAGTCAAAATAGTGGTTTACCCCCACATATGGGGTATCATCGTACTCTGGACAAATTGCACAATAACTTTTGGGGTCCTGTTACCCTTTGGAAAATAAAAATTGGGGGTGAAAAGATCATTTTTGTGGAAAAGATACGATTTTTTAATTTTACGGCTCTACGTTATAACCTTCTGTGAAGCCCTTGGGGGTTCAAAGCTCTCACCACACATGTAGATAAGCTCCTTGGGGGTCTAGTTTGCAAAATGGGGTCACTTGTGGGGGATTTCTACTGTTTAGGCACATCAGGGGCTCTCCAAGCGCGACATGACACCAGCAGACCATTCCATCAAAGTCTGCATTCAAAATCGGTGCTCCTTCCCTTCCGAGCTCTGCCATGCGTCAAAATAATGGTTTACCCCCACATATGGGGTATCAGCGTACTCAGGACAAAATGTACAATAACTTTTTGGGTCCTATTTATCCTGTTACCCTTATAAAATAAAAATTTGGGGGCAAAATGATTATTTTTGTGGGAAAAAATATGATTTTTTTTATTTTCACGGCTCTACGTTATAAACTTCTGTGAAGCACTTGTTGGTTCAAAGTGCTCACCACACATCTAGATAAGTTCCTTGGGGGTCTAGTTTCCAAAATGGGGTCACTTGTGGGGGGTTTCTACTGTTTAGGTACATCAGGGGCTCTCCAAATGTGACATGACACCCGCAGACCATTCCATCAAAGTCTGCATTCGAAAACGGCACTCCTTCCCTTCCGAGCTCTGCCATGAGTCAAAATAGTGGTTTACCCCCACATATGAGGTATCAGCGTACTATGGACAAATTGTAAAATAACTTTTGGGGTCCTGTTACCCTTTGGAAAATAAAAATTGGGGGTGAAAAGATCATTTTTGTGGAAAAGATACGATTTTTTAATTTTACGGCTCTACGTTATAACCTTCTGTGAAGCCCTTGGGGGTTCAAAGCTCTCACCACACATGTAGATAAGCTCCTTGGGGGGTCTAGTTTGCAAAATGGGGTCACTTGTGGGGGATTTCTACTGTTTAGGCACATCAGGGGCTCTCCAAGCGCGACATGACACCCGCAGACCATTCCATCAAAGTCTGCATTCAAAATCGGTGCTCCTTCCCTTCCGAGCTCTGCCATGCGTAAAAATAGTGGTTTACCCCCACATATGGGGTATCAGCGTACTCAGGACAAATTGTACAATAACTTTTTGGGTCCTATTTATCCTGTTACCCTTATAAAATAAAAATTTGGGGGCAAAATGATTATTTTTGTGGGAAAAAATATGATTTTTTTTATTTTCACGGCTCTACGTTATAAACTTCTGTGAAGCACTTGGGGGTTCAAAGTGCTCACCACACATCTCGATAAGTTCCTTGGGGGTCTAGTTTCCAAAATGGGGTCACTTGTGGGGGGTTTCTACTGTTTAGGCACATCAGGGGCTCTCCAAATGTGACATGACACCCGCAGACCATTCCATTAAAGTCTGCATTCGAAAACGGCACTCCTTCCCTTCCGAGCTCTGCCATGAGTCAAAATAGTGGTTTACCCCCACATATGAGGTATCAGCGTATTATGGACAAATTGTACAATAACTTTTGGGGTCCTGTTACCCTTTGGAAAATAAAAATTGGGGGTGAAAAGATCATTTTTGTGGAAAAGATACGATTTTTTAATTTTACGGCTCTACGTTATAACCTTCTGTGAAGCCCTTGGGGGTTCAAAGCTCTCACCACACATGTAGATAAGCTCCTTGGGGGGTCTAGTTTGCAAAATGGGGTCACTTGTGGGGGATTTCTACTGTTTAGGCACATCAGGGGCTCTCCAAGCGCGACATGACACCCGCAGACCATTCCATCAAAGTCTGCATTCAAAATCGGTGCTCCTTCCCTTCCGAGCTCTGCCATGCGTCAAATAGTGGTTTACCCCCACATATGGGGTATCAGCATACTCAGGACAAATTGTACAATAACTTTTTGGGTCCTATTTATCCTGTTACCCTTATAAAATAAAAATTTGGGGGCAAAATGATTATTTTTGTGGGAAAAAATATGATTTTTTTTATTTTCACGGCTCTACGTTATAAACTTCTGTGAAGCACTTGGGGTTCAAAGTGCTCACCACACATCTAGATAAGTTCCTTGGGGGTCTAGTTTCCAAAATGGGGTCACTTGTGGGGGGTTTCTACTGTTTAGGCACATCAGGGGCTCTCCAAATGTGACATGACACCCGCAGACCATTCCATCAAAGTCTGCATTCGAAAATGGCACTCCTTCCCTTCCGAGCTCTGCCATGAGTCAAAATAGTGGTTTACCCCCACATATGAGGTATCAGCGTACTATGGACAAATTGCACAATAACTTTTGGGGTCCTGTTACCCTTTGGAAAATAAAAATTGGGGGTGAAAAGATCATTTTTGTGGAAAAGATACGATTTTTTAATTTTACGGCTCTACGTTATAACCTTCTGTGAAGCCCTTGGGGGTTCAAAGCTCTCACCACACATTTAGATAAGTTCCTTGGGGGGGGGGCTAGTTTGCAAAATGGGTCACTTGTGGGGGGTTTCCACTGTTTAGACACATCAGCGACTCTCCAAATGCGACATGGCGTCCAATCTCAATTCCCGCCAAAAAAGTCAAATGGCGCTGCTTCCCTTCCGAGCTCTGCCATGGGCCCAAATAGTGGTTTACCCCCACATATGGGGTATCAGCATATTCTGGACAAATTGCACAATAACTATTGGGATCCATTTATCCTTTGAAAAATAAAAATTGGGGGATAAAAGATCATTTTTGTGGAAAAAATATGATTTTTTAATTTTATGGCTCTACGTTATAACCTTCTGTGAAGCCCTTTGGGGTTCAAAGTGCTCACCACACATTTAGATAAGTTCCTTGGGGGGGTCTAATTTCCAAAATGGAGTCACTTATGTGGGGTTTCCACTGTTTAGGTACATCAAGGGCTCTCCAAACACGACATGGTGTCCGCTCTCGATTCCTGCCAATTTGACATTCAAAATCTCAAATGATGCTCCTTCCCTTCTAACCACTGCCGTGCGCCTAAAGATTGGTTTTCCCACAAACATGGGGTATCGGTGTACTCAGGAGAAATTGTACAACAAATATGGTGGTTCATTTTCTCTTCATACCCTTGACAAAATTTAAAAAATTGTGTTGAAAGAAAATTTTGGGAAAAAAGTTAAATGTTCATTTTTTCCTTCCATATTGCTTCAATTTTAGTGAAGTACCTAAAGGGTTAATAAACTTCTTGAATGTGGCTTTGAACACATTCAGGGGTGCAGTTTTTAGAATGGTGTCACTTTTGGGTATTTTCTGTCATACTGATCCCTCAAATTCACTTCAAATATGAGGTGGTCCCTAAAAAAATGGTTTTGTAAATTTTGTTGGAAAAATGAGAAATTGCTGGTCAACTTTTAACAAAATTGTGCTTATGTAAAGTAGACATGTAGAAAATGTTATTTATTAACTAATTTTTGTGACATATCTCTCTAATTTAAGGCATAGAAATTAAAAGTTTGAAAATTGCAAAATTTTCACCATATGTCCGTTTTTTTCATAAATAAACGCAAGTTATATCGAAGAAATTTTACCACTATCATGAAGTACAATATGTCACGAGAAAACAATCTCAGAATCGCCAAGATCCGTTGAAGCATTCCAGAGTTATAAGCACATAAAGTGACAGTGGTCAGAAATGTAAAAATTGGCCTGGTCATTAACCTACAAAATGGCTTGGTCGTTAAGGGGTTAAATCCACGTCACCATATTCCTTTTGTACTCAAGTACTTTTTTGTTTACACAGTGACAGCAATGTCTGTCCTGCTGCAAAGTCATATGCACCCGATTACGCCTTGGAACCCACATACTGGATGGGCCCCGTAGAATCAACTTCACCATATTTATTTTGTACTCCCGAAATCTTTTTTTAACACAGTAACAGCAATGTCTGCCCTGCTGTAAAGTTATATGCTCCCCATTACACCTAGGAACACACATACTGGATACATACCATATTCCTTTTGTACTCCTGCAAACTGTATGGGCCCCGTAAAATCCATGTCACTATGTTCCTTTTGTACTCCTGTACTCTTTTGTTTGCACAGTGACTTCAATGTCTGCCCGGCTGCAAAGTGTTGGTTACCGGAGGACAAATTGGCATTGTTAAAGCGGGAAGATGACAGAGTTGAGAGGTTGCGGAAAGTGATGCTGAAGGAAATGCAGTCGTTGCTGGGGAGGCTGAATTTCGCTTGCCGGATTATGCCCATGGGTTGCATATTTTGTCGAAGGTTGGCTGGGGCGATGGCAGGGGTGAAAGGCTGACATCACTTTATTCACTTAAACAAAGAGCATCGGGAGGATTTAATTGTGTGGAGGCGTTTTTGGGGAATTATAATGGTAGGTCGTTCATTCAGAAAGAGACTTTGAGCAACTACGATTTCTAGATTTATACGGACGCAGCGGGTGGCTGTGGTTACGGGGCGTATTGTAAAGGAAAATGGAGTGTTGGGAAGTGGCCGGAGGCATGGAAGTCAGCGGGTTTTACGAAGAATTTGGCGTTTTTCCCAATTGTCGTTGCTGTTTAATATGGGGATCCATGTTTGAGAATCGAAGGGTGCGGCCGGAGATGAATGGGGACCGCAGCGTTTGAGAATCGAAGGGTGCGCTTTCATTGTGACAATGCGAATGTGGTTTCAATAATTAACAGCTTGTCTGCTTCTTCCACTCCTGTAATCAGATTGGTCAGGTTTCTGGTTTTAAGGTGTCTTGAGTTGAATGCATGGATTTTGGCGGTGCATGTGCCAGGCGTTAATAACTCTATTTTAGGGTCTGCGGAACGCACCAAATATAAGATGTGGAGAGGTGCGTTCGCAGCCCGGGGTCCACCATTCAGGCGGAGCCTGCTGCTAGTAAAATGGCGCAAGAAGCGAACTCTGTTATCCCGCAGAGTCGCCAAAATAAACGCCGTAACGTGCTGTGGCAATATGTGCGAACTCTATTAATCCACAGAGCCGCTAGGAGTGCCGCAGCGCTATATGGCGATGTGTGCGAACTCACTTAACACAACTGAGTTGCAAAATAAACACGCTAGGGCGCTGTCTAGCGTTGAAAGCTAACCCTGTTACGGCACAGAGCCGCTGAGACAAACTTCTGAGTGTGATCTCCAATGAGAGATCTTACCCTGGGCATGCTCAGAAGGGGAAACGCAGGACTTCGTCCCAAAGACGTCTGCTCCAGTACTGGCTATAATAGCAGATCCAGGAGAGGCAGCAGCAAGTCTCTGCACAGTACTGGAATGGGCAAGACGCTGGGACCGACGTCTCTGTTGAGCAGGCTCCAATGCGGCTGGAGATGAATGGGGGACCGCAGCGGGACTGGTTCGAGACTCCCCTTGTGCAGCAGCGGGAACTCGAACCCTAACCTTTCCCCCCTCCTAGGGCCCCCCTTTCTTTGGGCCTCGCTGCGCTCAAAGGCAGCGATGAGCTGCGGAGCGTGAACATGCTCGGCAGGCTCCCAGGACCTATCCTCAGGCCCATAACCCCTCCAATCCACCAAATAAAATTTTTTGCCTCGTACCACCTTGCACCCAACAATGGCGTTCACCTCATGATCATCGGTAGATGAACCCGACGTTCCGGCAGATGACTCGGAAAACCGGGAAATGGCCACAAGTTTCAGGAGGGACACGTGAAAGGTGTCGGTGATATCAAGGCGAGGCGGAAGGGCTAGGCGGTAAACCACCGGGTTCACCTGCTCAAGAACTTTAAAGGGGCCCAAAAAGAGAGGTGCCAACTTGGTGGACTCTACACGTAGCCTGATGTTTTGGGCAGAAAGCCACACTAGGTCACCCGGAGCAAATGTAGGAGTGAGGCGCCAATGGGCATCGGCCGAAGACCTCATCCTCTCTTTGGAGGCCTGAAAGGCATCCTGGGTGCGGTCCCAAATGTCCCGTTCCTCCACAGCCCAGTCTGCCACCCTGGAATCGGCAGAAGACACGGGCATGGGCACTGGTACCCGTGGATGCTGACCGTAGTTCAGGAGGAATGGGGTCTGTCCGATGGAGTCAGCCACAGCATTATTTAGAGCGAACTCAGCCCACGGTAGCAAGGATGCCCAGTCATACTGCCTGGCAGAGACAAAATATCGCAAGTATGTGACCAAGGTCTGGTTGGCCCTCTCTACCAACCCATTCGTCTCGGGATGGTATGCAGAGAAGAGATTCAACTCAATGCTGAGTAAACGACACAGCTCTCTCCAGAACCGAGACGCAAACTGGGGACCACGATCACTGACAATTATTATAATATATATAATATATAATAATGCTGCCAAGGCCCGTGCAGACGGTAACCGTGGTAACGGCACTAAGTGCACCATTTTGGAGAAGTGGTCGGTTATGACCCAGATGACGGTGCAGCCCCGAGACTTGGGTAAGCCCACCAAAAAATCCATCCCGACCATCTCCCAAGGCCTGTCTGCCACCGGTAAAGGGAAAAGTAACCCAGCTGGCCGTTGTCGAGGGGACTTATTCTTGGCACAGGAGACGCACGCCTGAACGTATTCCCTGACGTCACGGGCCATCTGCGGCCACCAGTATGTCCTCACCAGCAACTCAGAAGTCCTTTTTGTCCCAAAATGTCCACCCACCCTGGACGAATGTGCCCAAGAGAGTACTTCCTGTAGCAAATTGGTGGGCACAAACGTCTTGCCTGGAGGCACAGACTCAAGCGAAACCGGAGCCACCGTTCTTAGGCTTTCTGTGGGGACAATAAGCCGAGGCTCCTCCTCCACCTCCTCAGAGGACACCACGGAGCGGGATAGAGCGTCTGCGCGAATGTTCTTCTCACCGGAGAGGAAATGGAGGGTGAAATGGAACCGGGAGAAAAACAAGGACCATCTGGCCTGACGGGAATTTAGCCGCTGGACTGTCTGCAAATATACCAAGTTCTTGTGGTCCGTGAATACTTGGAAGGGGAATCGAGCCCCCTCCAGATGTCTCCACTCGGAGAAGGCCAACTTCATTGCCAGTAACTCCCTGTCCCCGATGGAATAATTCCTCTCTGCTGGTGTAAAGGTCTTGGAAAAGAACAAGCAGGGATGCTTCCGACCCAGGGCATCCTTTTGAAAAAGGACTGCTCCAGCACCAACAGAAGAGGCATCCACCTCTAAGATAAACGGTTTGTCGACATCGGGGCGATGTAAGATGGGAGCACTGGCGAAATGCGACTTGATGGAGGAGAACGCCTTGGTGACCTCCTCTGACCACAACTTGGGATTAGCTCCCTTCTTTGTGAGGGCTACCAAGGGAGCTACCAAAGTAGAGAAGTGGGAATGAATTGGCGATAGTAGTTAATGAACCCCATAAAGCGCTGTACCGCCTTAAGGAGTGGATTTCTTGCCAATACATCACAGCCTGTAGTTTGGTAGGATCCATAGCCAATCCTTGGGTGGAGATGATATAGCCCAGGAAAGGTAGAGACTCCTTCTCAAACATGCACTTCTCCAACTTCGCATATAGGGAATTTGCTCGCAAGAGGTCGAAGACCTTGCAGACATCTCTCCGGTGGGAGGCCATATCTGGAGAAAAGATGAGAATGTCATCCAGATAGACTACCACCGAGGTGGTCAACATATCCCAGAAGATGTCATTCACAAAGTCTTGGAAGACAGCTGGGGCATTACAGAGCCCAAAGGGCATTACCAGATATTCATAATGCCTATCCCTGGTGTTAAATGCCGTCTTCCATTCGTCCCCCTCACGGATGCGAATCAGGTTATACGCACCCCGCAGGTCTAGCTTAGTAAATACCCTTGCTCCCCGAAGCCTGTCAAAGAGCTCAGAGATTAGCGGCAAAGGATACTTATTTTTCACGGTGATAGCGTTGAGACCCCTATAATCAATGCACGGACGTAATTCTCCGTTCTTCTTCTGCACAAAGAAGAACCCCGCTCCCGCTGGAGACACCGACTTCCTAATGAATCCCCTTGCCAAGTTCTCCTGAATATATTGGGACATGGCCTCTGTCTCAGGAAGAGAGAGGGGATAAACCCTTCCTCTAGGAGGCTCAGCTCCAGGCAATAGGTCGATAGGACAGTCATAGGGGCGATGAGGCGGAAGAGTCTCCGCAGCCTTCTTCGAGAAAACGTCGGCATAAGACCAATAGACCTTGGGAAGAGGAGAGAGGTCTATGGGTATCTCAGTGGTGTTGACCTGCATGCTGTCCCTAATGCATCTGCCTTTACATAAATTACCCCAACCCAGAATTCTCCCTGAAGACCACTCAATATGGGGAGAGTGGTGGCGGAGCCAGGGTAATCCCAACAAAACCTCATCTATACCCTCAGGGAGGATAAAAAATGATATATTCTCCTGATGGGAAGGAGACATAGACAAGGTGAGTGGGACAGACTGATGGGTGATTTGTGAGGGCAGAATTGCTCCGTTCAACACCCGTACCGATACTGGTTCAGCCAGCAACACCAAAGGCATGGTGTGGTGAGAAGCAAAGGAGGATGACATAAAATTCCCCTCTGCCCCAGAATCCACACACAGCTTGACGGGTAGGGTGGTAGAACCGTGGGTAATTATCCCCTTGAGGAGCACTTTAGGGGCAAAACTCATGGCGTCCAGTGACCCTGTTCCTACGGTTACTGGGCGCGACCGTTTATTCAGCCGCTGTGGACATCGGTTGGCAAAATGTCCCTGCTGCTGGCAAATATAACAAATCGGGGATGGACGAGTGACCCGATATTTAGATCCTGCAGGAGCAACCTCCTGAAGGTTGGGCGCGTAAACAGGCGATTCCAGAGGGGAGGCGAAGGTAGGAGCCAACTGGACACTCTGCCTACACTGGGCACGTTCCAGCCTCCGCTCGTGGAAACGGAGGTCGACGCGGGTGGAAATAGCGATAAGCTTCTCCAGTGTGGCAGGAATCTCCCTGGTAGCCAAGGCGTCTTTCACATGACCCGCCAGTCCTCTCCAGAACACGGGAATGAGGACTTTATCTGGCCACCCTAATTCCGATGCCAGAGTCCGAAATTGGACAGCAAAATGGCTGACCAAAGCCGAACCCTGGGTACTTGCCAGCAGTTTGAGCGCCGTATCGTGGGTGACCTGAGGTCCTAGAAAAACCTTTTTCAGAGCCTCCAGAAAACGAGAAGCGCTCTGCACCACACGGTCGTCGCGCTCCCACAGCGGCGTTGCCCACTCCAACGCTCTGCCTGACAGAAGAGCTATCACAAAGCCCACTTGTGCCCGATCCGTGGGGAAACGTGCAGCCAGAAGCTCGAGGTGTATGGAGCACTGACTTACGAATCCCCGACATTGCTTGCTGTCACCAGCAAACTTGTCTGGAAGCGGGAGGTGGGACAATGTAGGGACAGAGGTGGCAGAGGACAAACTGGCTGCAGCTATGCTAGCAGCCTGAACAGCGACTGCGGTAACATCCACAGCTGAGGTTGTGCGCTCAAGAGCCGCCATCCTACCCTCCAGCTGCTGGATGTACAGCTATAAACGCTGTTCATCCGCCATTTTAATAGCCAGACCCTGGCACTAATATTATGTTAGGGTCTGCGGAATGCACCAAATATAAGATGTGGAGAGGTGCGTTTGCAGCCTGGGGTCCACCATGCAGGCAGAGCCTGCTGCTAGTAAAATGGTGCAAGAAGCGAACTCTGTTATCCCACAGAGTCGCCAAAATAAACGCCGTAACGTGCTGTGGCAATATGTGCGAACTCTGTTAATCCACAGAGCCGCTAGAAGGAGTGCCGCAGCGCTATATGGCAATGTGTGCAAACTCACTTAACACAACTGAGGGCGCTGTCTAGCGTTGAAATCGAACCCTGTTAAGTCACAGAGCCGCTGAGACAAACTTCTGTGTCCTGTCAGGCACCCAGGTACACAGTTGACTGCTAAGCGAACATAGAACATGATCATGCGCTAATGTCCTTGCTGGAGTCACCCGCAATCTATGGCGTCTGAACGCCAGGCCCTGAATACGGCAATCAAACTCCTCACTGGTTATGCCGGCAATCTAGGGCATCTAGGACACCGACCCTGACCAGCTAGCATACCAAACTCCTCACCGATTAAGTCGGTATTCTAGGGGCTTATTTCAGCCGGGCCCTAACCACACACATGCATGACCACACTGGCGCTAAGCATATAATGATTGATATTAGCGCATGGCGGCCCAGCCATGCCACCCTTTTATAGCAACAGCTACAGGACCTGCCAGAAACAAGGACCAATGAGAAACTGTTCCAAACACATGTAGTTTCATGACCTTCCTGGAGGACCAATAGGTGCTGCTGCAGTACCTGAACATGTGACCCCTGATCTCCAATGAGAGATCTTACCCTGGACATGCTCAGAAGGGGAAACGCAGGACTTCGTCCCAAAGACGTCTGCTCCAGTACTGGCTATAATAGCAGATCCAGGAGAGGCAGCAGCAAGTCTCTGCACAGTACTGGAATGGGCAAGACGCTGGGACCGACGTCTCTGCTGAGCAGGCTCCAATGCGGCCGGAGATGAATGGAGGACCGCAGCGGAACTGGTTCGAGACTCCCCTTGTGCAGCAGCGGGAACTCGAACCGTAACACTCTATCGCGGATGCTTTGTCTCATTTTCAGTGGGAACATTTTCGAGAGCTGGCCAAGGGAGCAGACGTTTCTGGTGTGGAATACCCTTCGTGTCTTTGGGAGGTTATTACGGGAGAGCTGGACCGTTGAGTCGGTCGTGAGCCAGACTTGGTCATCGTATGAATCTTCGTGGCGAGTATGGCAGAGTTGGTTGGCTGGTTGGGGTGAGGTCGAGTCTGCGGAGGATAAGACGCTGGCGGTATTGTTTTTAGTTGGACGGGCCTCCGAGGTGGGTTGGTCGTTTTCAAAGTTGAACAAGTTTATTGGGGGTTTGTCTTTTGGATTCAAGTTGCAAGGGGTCGAGGATGTGACTAAAAGATTTTTGGTTAAACAGGCATTGCGGGGTTTTTGCAGGGGGAACAAGGTGTCAGATAAGCGTAGGCCTATTTCATTCAGTACGTTGGCGTGTTTGGGCACTGCGTTGGAGGGTATCTGTTGTTCTGTTTTTGAGATAGCATTGTTTCGGTTAGCTTTCTCTTTGGCTTTTATCGGAGCAATGCGGATTGGTGAGGTAGTTTCGTGCAGCAAGAACCGGGCTGGCGGTTTATTGGCGGAGGATATGGATTTTTGGGCTGGGGGAATTGTATTTTGGATAAGGCGATTGAAGACGGATCAGATGGGTAGAGACAGACAGGTGGTTTTGGGGCAAGTTGAGGGTTCATTGATGTGCCCAAAAAGGTGCCTGGAAGTTTATTGGCAAGTCTGGTCCGGTAGGGTCGGCCCTTTATTGTGTTATTCGGATGGTACTTTCTTATCCCGGTATCAGTTTGTTGCTGTCCTGAAGAAGGGTTTGTCGAAGTTGGGCCTCCCCCGGGTTGTTATGGGTCACATTCATTCAGGATTGAGGCTGCTTCGGAGGCAGACAGTCTTAGATTGGGGCTGATGCGATTGGAAGGGGATCAATAGGGCCAGAGTAAAATTAAACAGGGCTGTGTCTGGTTTCGTGGTCCGGAATGGGGGCGTTAGGGTACAGCATTTCGAGTTAGAAGCTGGTATAGGTAATTTCTGGTTGGAGGATGGGGTCCATTTGAATCCTATTAGAATCGATTTGTGGGCCCTTGCCATACAGGAGGGTATCGAGAGGGCATTGGTGGCTTTGGGGCACTCACGAGCCTGAGGTGGTCAGGGCTGTTCGTGGTTGGCGGGGGGTGGGGTTCTTGGAGTTGATGAGGATTGTTCGGAGAAGGAATTTGAGGCAAATTTCTTGGCAGTTTTAAAATGGTAAGGGGTTGGTCTGGCTTTGCTTATGGGCTCTGGACGGGGTTTCCCCGGGAGCTCTGGTGGATATTCTTCCCGGAACAGGATGTACAGTGCCCTAGAGCTGGTGATGGACGGCTGAGGGTAACATGGTGGGTGAGTTTTTCATTGCTTATAGCAAAGCGTTGAAGCCAGATCTTTTAGCTCCAAGAACCTCCACCTCATAAATTACATTTTTTATATGGTATGTTATCATTTATTGTTATATGTTGTTTGTTAATAAAATATGGCCGCTGTGGCCAAAATTTATCCAAAGAATTAAGTTGTGGTGTTTTGCCCTCTTTTAGTTTGGGGGCCTGTTTAGGCGGGGTGAGTAAGTAAAACCATCCTCGCCATACGCTGTCAAGATGGGGGCTGGAGGAGGCACAGCCTGGAGGAAGCCCCCCCCATGACTGTGATGGGCGGGAGGTTTGATAGACAAATGTCTATCTTGACAGGGATTGGCTGAAGGTAGATTTTATGGGGTGGGGTTTGAGGAAGTGGTGGGGGACAGTGGAAAGTGCGGGAAAACCGCCATTCCACTTTTGAGGGACGAGCAGGCAGTCCCACCTGTTGTGAATGGGTTTGAGATGAGTTCTGAGCAGAGGCTCCCTCTGGTGGTTACAAGCGGTACTAGTGAGGACTGGGAATCAGGTGTTACTGATTGGTCTTATTTAAGGGAATCATTTTCCCATCAGGGTTGCCGGTGATCAATTGTTCTGGTCTGAATCCTTCTTTCCAGTTTCCCTTGTAGCCTGCTGTGTCGTGTCTGCATCTCCTGCTATCAGATAAGACAATTTCTTATTTTGTGTTTTTGCTATATTTTTGCATTTGGTCCTGCACTTCTGTGGGGGCCTTCTGGGTCCCCTCCGGGGGCTTTTGCCCTCTCAGTTTAGTTCAGCCACTGTGTTTTGTACTTTTGCTTTTTCCAGTTTTTTCAGTGGCTGCTGTTTTTGTTACACCAGAGAGCTAATTTAGGTGGTAGAGGTCGTGTGATCTCAGGTGATTTTGAAATTAGTAGAGTTGGTGTTTTTCAGGGTTTTCTGGGATTGCAGTAAGTACCCTTCCTATCCTTTTCTATTTAGATAGTTTGGGCCCCAGCGTTTGCTCATACTATTTTCTTTCTGTGTCAGTATTTCCTCTTGTCTGGCCGCCATTGCATGTTTGGGGGCTTTCTATTATCTTTGGGGTTCTGCTACGGGGCAGATAGCTTTCCTATTTCTGTCTTTAGGTGTAGTTAGTTTCTCAGGCTGTGACGAGGCGTCTAGGACCAACGTAGGAACGCTCCACGGCTGCCTCTAGTTGCGGTGGTTAGTCAGGGTACTGCAATCTCATAGATTCCAACTGCTCTGGTGTATTTCCTTTTTTACCTGCACTCCTCAGCTACCGTAACATAACAGTATCACCGGCCATAAAAATTGTATGGTACTCACAGAAGGGAAAAAATATTTTGAAGGAAGAAAAGTTGTCAGAGATATTTTTCTGTTTGTTGCATTTTTTTTTTTTTTTTTTTTTCCCTCTGTATCTCTGGGTGCTGGGGAGGATCTTTTCTCCCAATGGAGTTTGCACAGTTGTCTGGCCGTGTGGATCAGCTTGCCACTGAGGTTCGGAGTATTGCTATCTATCTTGCTGGGTTGCCTGTTGTGGAACCTAGGATCCCCATGCCAGATTTGTTTTTAGGGGATCGAGCTAAGTTTCAGAATTTCAAAAATAATTGTAAATTGTTTCTTGCCTTAAAATCTAAGTCCTCAGGAAACGCAGCGCAGCAGGTTCAAATTATCATCTCTCTCCTGCGCGGCGATCCTCAGGATTGGGCTTTTTCCCTGATACCTGGGGATCCTGTTTTGAGTGATGTTGATGCATTTTTTCAGGCTTTGGGGTTATTGTACGATGGGCCTAATGTCACTGATCAAGCTGAAAAAGCCTTGTTGGCATTAAATCAGGGGCTTGATGACGCTGAGTTATACTGTCAGAGATTCCGTAGGTGGGCAGTCCTGACCAAATGGAATGACGACGCTTTGGCGGCCCTTTTCCGGAAGGGTCTGTCGGATAATGTAAAGGATGTTATGGTGGGATTCCCTGTCCCCTCTGGTCTCAATGATTCTATGTCATTGGCGATTCAAATTGACAGATGTTTGCGTGAGCGGAGAAGTATGCGTGGAGTGGTGTTGCCTTGTAAGCCAGCTGCTGAGCCCATGCAGTGTGATGGAGTGGTGTCTGGGGCACAGCGTCATGAGTTTCGAAAGCGCAATGGGTTATGTTTCTACTGTGGTGATGCCTCTCATGCTATTTCAGTCTGCCCTAAGGGGGAAGACATTTTGCACGCTCAGTTGTCTTGGGTAGTGTTCAGACTAAGTTTTTATTAACTGTCACTCTGATATGCTCTCTGTCCTCATTTTCTGCTCAGGCTTTCGTTGATTCTGGAGCAGCTATTAACCTGATGGATTATGATTTTGCTAAACGTTGTGGATTTCCCTTGATACCCCTACAGAAGTCTATTCCCCTACTGGGGATCGATTCTACCCCTTTGGCTGAGAATAAACCCCAGTTTTCTACTCAGGTGATAATGAGGGTTGAACCTGATCACCAGGAGTGCTGCAAATTTTTGGTTCTATATAATCTGCATGACATTATAGTGCTGGGTTTCCCTTGGTTACAGTCTCATAATCCTGTTTTGGATTGGAAATCTGTGTCTGTAACCAGTTGGGGCTGCCAATGTGTTAATACCAACACTCCTGTTTTTTCTGCCTCCCCCCAGGCTGAGGATGTTCCTGACTTTTTGTTTGATTTTCTGATGTGTTTAGCGAAAGTAAATCTGCATCCTTACCTCCCCATAGGAGCTATGACTGCGCTATTGAATTAGTGCCGGGTAGTAAATTCCCTAAGGGTCGCCTTTTTAACTTGTCTGTACCTGAACATGACGCTATGCGGTCTTATATCAAGGAATCATTGGAGAAGGGTCATATCAGACCATCCTCTTCACCCTTAGGTGCCGGTTTTTTTTTGTGGCCAAAAAAGATGGTTCATTAAGGCCGTGTATTGATTATCGTCTCTTGAACAATATTACTGTGAAATATCAATACCCGTTACCCTTGATTTCTGACCTGTTTTCCAGGGTGAAAAACGCTACTTGGTTTACCAAGCTTGACCTCAGGGGGGCGTATAACCTTATTCGCATTAAGCACGGGGATGAATGGAAGACGGCATTTAACACCCCTGAAGGGCATTTTGAGTACCTTGTGATGCCCTTTGGGCTCACTAATGCTCCTTCCGTCTTCCAGTCCTTCATGAATGACATTTTCAGGGATTTTGTGGACAAGTTTCTGATTGTTTATTTGGATGATATCTTGATTTTTTCTAATGACTGGGACTCTCATGTGAAACATGTTCGAACTCTATTCCAGATTTTGAGAGAGAATGCTCTGTATGTGAAGGGATCAAAGTGTCTTTTTGGCGTACAGAAGATCTCATTTCTGGGATTCATTTTGTCCCCATCTGTTATTGAAATGGACCCGGTCAAGGTTCAGGCCATCTGTGATTGGGTCCAACCTACTTCATTAAAGGCTCTTCAGAGATTTTTGGGTTTTGCCAATTTTTATCGTAAATTTATTGGTAATTTCTCTGTTATTGTTAAACCATTAACTGATTTGACCAGAAAGGGTTCTGATGTGGTGAATTGGCCTCCTGAGGCAGTCTCTGCGTTTCAGGAACTTAAGCAGAGATTCACTTCTGCTCCTGTTCTACGGCAGCCTGATGTTTCTCTGCCATTTCAGGTGGAGGTTGATGCCTCTGAAATTGGGGCAGGTGCCGTTTTGTCCCAAAAAGATCCAGAGACCTCTAAAAGTAACCCTTGTGCCTTTTTCTCTCGAAAATTTTCTCCTACTGAACGTAATTATGACGTGGGTAATCGGGAGTTATTGGCCATGAAGTGGGCTTTTGAAGAGTGGAGACATTGGCTGGAGGGAGCCAAACATCAGGTGGTGGTCCTTACGGACCATAAGAATCTGGTCTATCTGGAATCTGCCAAGCGACTCAATCCTAGACAGGCCAGGTGGGCCTTGTTTTTCACACGTTTTAATTTTGTGGTTTCCTTTCTTCCTGGCACTAAGAATGTTAAGGCGGATGCCCTCTCGAGGAGTTTCCTTGCGGACTCTCCTGAGCTATCTGATCCCTCTGTTATTTTGAAGGAGGGTGTAGTTCTTTCCGCCATCTCGCCCAATTTGAGACTTGCTCTGGAGGGGTGTCAGGAGGATAGGCCCGAGCGCTGCCCTGTTGGAAAATTGTTTGTCCCGGACCAATGGAAAAAGAGTGTGATGTCTGAGATTCATTGTTCCGCATTGGCTGGGCATCCCGGAATTTTTGGTACCAGAGACTTGGTTAGTCGGTCCTTTTGGTGGCCTACCTTGTCTCGCGATGTCAGGGAATTTGTGCAGTCCTGTGGGACTTGCTCTCGCTCCAAGCCTTGCTCTCGCTCTAGTGGTTTGTTGATGCCATTGCCTGTGCCCAAGAGACCATGGACCCATATCTCTATGGATTTCATTTCCGATCTTCCTGTTTCTCAGAGAATGACCACCATCTGGGTAATTTGTGATAGGTTTTCCAAAATGATACATCTTGTGCCATTACCTAAGTTGCCTTCCTCCTCTGAATTGGTGCCGTTGTTCCTTCAGCACGTGGTTCGTTTACACGGCATTCCTGAGAACATTGTGTCTGACAGAGGAGTCCAGTTTGTTTCCAGATTTTGGAGGACTTTTTGTTCTAAACTGGGTGTTCAATTGTCTTTCTCCTCGGCGTTTCATCCTCAGACCAATGGTCAAACTGAGAGAACAAACCAGACATTGGAGACTTATCTAAGATGCTTTGTGTCTGCTGATCAGGATGACTGGGTCTCTTTTTTGCCTTTGGCTGAGTTTGCTCTTAATAATAGGGCTAGCTCTGCCACTTTGATGTCTCCGTTTTTCTGTAATTCTGGGTTTCACCCTCGATTTTCTTCGGGACAGACGGAGGCTTCTGTCTGTCCGGGTGTTGACTCTGTTGTTGAGCGTGTGCAGCAGATTTGGGACCAGGTAGTGGAGAGGTTGTCCCTCTCTCAGGAGAGGGCCCAGCGGTTTGCTGGCCGGCATGGGACTGATGGTCCTCGGTTTAAAGTGGGGGACTTGGTCTGGTTGTCCTCAAGGAATATTCCTATGAGAGTAGCATCTCCTAAATTTAAGCCTAGGTTCATTGGACCTTATAAGATCATGGAGATTATTAATCCTGTTTCTTTTCGTTTGCTTCTTCCAGGGACATTTAAGATCCATAACGTGTTCCACAAGTCCTTGTTGAAGAGGTTTGTTGAGCCAGTGGTTCCTGCTGCTGTGCCTCCTGACCCTGTTTTGGTTGAGGGCAATCTGGAGTATGTGGTTGAGAAAATATTGGATTCTCGTTTTTCTAGACGAAGACTCCAGTATTTGGTTAAATGGAGAGGTTATGGTCAGGAAGATAATTCTTGGGTGTTTGCTTCGGACATCCATGCTAGGAGACTTATCCGTGCGTATCATAGAACTCATCCTGACCGACCTGGTTGCTCAAATGAGGGTTCGGTGACCCCTCCTCAAGGGGGGGGTACTGTTGTGAATGGGTTTGAGATGAGTTCTGAGCAGAGGCTCCCTCTGGTGGTTACAAGCGGTACTAGTGAGGACTGGGAATCAGGTGTTACTGATTGGTCTTATTTAAGGGAATCATTTTCCCATCAGGGTTGCCGGTGATCAATTGTTCTGGTCTGAATCCTTCTTTCCAGTTTCCCTTGTAGCCTGCTGTGTCGTGTCTGCATCTCCTGCTATCAGATAAGACAATTTCTTATTTTGTGTTTTTGCTATATTTTTGCATTTGGTCCTGCACTTCTGTGGGGGCCTTCTGGGTCCCCTCCGGGGGCTTTCGCCCTCTCAGTTTAGTTCAGCCACTGTGTTTTGTACTTTTGCTTTTTCCAGTTTTTTCAGTGGCTGCTGTTTTTGTTACACCAGAGAGCTAATTTAGGTGGTAGAGGTCGTGTGATCTCAGGTGATTTTGAAATTAGTAGAGTTGGTGTTTTTCAGGGTTTTCTGGGATTGCAGTAAGTACCCTTCCTATCCTTTTCTATTTAGATAGTTTGGGCCCCAGCGTTTGCTCATACTATTTTCTTTCTGTGTCAGTATTTCCTCTTGTCTGGCCGCCATTGCATGTTTGGGGGCTTTCTATTATCTTTGGGGTTCTGCTACGGGGCAGATAGCTTTCCTATTTCTGTCTTTAGGTGTAGTTAGTTTCTCAGGCTGTGACGAGGCGTCTAGGACCAACGTAGGAACGCTCCACGGCTGCCTCTAGTTGCGGTGGTTAGTCAGGGTACTGCAATCTCATAGATTCCAACTGCTCTGGTGTATTTCCTTTTTTACCTGCACTCCTCAGCTACCGTAACATAACACCCACCCACCCTCCCTTTTTTATACGTTTGCTTGGGGCCGGGTGTTGAGCAAACAAGGAGGGCATAAATCGGGGTATTCATGTTTTGGATTAGGTTTTTCTAGTCACAGTGGCAAAGGGGCGGGGGGTGGGGTTCTTGGAGTTGATGAGGATTGTTCGGAGAAGGAATTTGAGGCAAATTTCTTGGCAGTTTTAAAATAGTAAGGGGTTGGTCTGGCTTTGCTTATGGGCTCTGGACGGGATTTCCCCGGGAGCTCTGGTGGATATTCTTCTCTTAACGGGATGTACGGTGCCCTCAAGCTGGTGATGGACGGCTGAGGGTAGCATGGTGGGCGAGTTTTTCATTGCTTATAGCAAAGTGTTGAAGCCAGATCTTTTAGCTCCAAGAACCTCCCACTTATAAATTACATTTTTTATCATTTATTGTTATATGTTGTTTGTTAATAAAATATGGCCGCTGTGGCCAAAATTTATCCAAAGAATTAAGTTATGGCGTGTTTCGTTTAAAAAGGTAAGGGGGGAGCATCGGAATAAGGGGAGAAGAGAAGGGTTTTCTCACTTTTAGTTCGGGGGCCTGTTTAGGCGGGGAGAGTAAGTAAAATCGTCCTCGCCATACGCTGTCATGGATGGGCCCAGTAAAATCATCTTCACCATATTCATTTGGTACTCCCTTAATTTTTTTTTTTACACAATGACAGCAATGTCTGCCCTGCTGAAAAGTCATATGCTTCCCATTACACCCTGGAACCCACATACTGGACGAGCCACATAAAATCAACTTCACCATATTCATTTTGTACTCCCTTACTCTTTTGTTTACACAGTGACAGCAATGGCTGCCCTGCTGCAAAGTCATGTGCACCCCATTACACCTTGGAACGCACATACTGGATGGGCCCCGTAAAATCAACTTAACCATATTAATTTTGTACTCCCGTGCTCTTTTGTTTAAACATTGGCAGAAAGGCCAGCCCTACTGCATAGCCAAATGCACCCAATTACACCTTGCAACCCATATACTAGATGGGCAACGTAAAATCAACTTCATCATATTCATTTTGTACTCCCGTACTCTTTTGTTTATACAGTAACAGCAATGTCTGCCCTACTGCAAAGTTATATGCACCCTATTACACCTTGGAACCCACATACTGGATGTGCCCCGTAAAATATAAGTCACCATATTCCTTTTGTACTCCCTTACACTTTTGTTACACAGTGACAGCAATGTCTGCCCTGCTGCAAAGTCATATGCACCCATTACGCCTTGGAAAACACATACTGGATGGGCCCGGTAAAATCAAATACACCATATTCATTTTGTACTCCCGTACTCTTTTATTTAAACAGTGGCAGCAAGGCCAGCCCTGTTGCATAGCCATATGCACCCCATTACACCTTGAAAACCAAATACTTAATGGATCCCGTAAAATCAACTTCACTATTTTCATTTTGTACTCCCGTACTCTCTGTTTTACACATTGACAGAAATATCTGCCCTGCTGCAAAGTCATATGCATCATATTACGCCTTGAAAACCACATACTGGATGGGTGCTGTAAAATCCACGTCACCATATTCCTTTTGAACTCTCGAACTCTTTTGTTTACACAGTGACAGCAATGTGCCTTGCTGCAAAATCATATGCACCCCATTATGCCTTGGAACCCAAATACTGGATGAGCCTCGTAAAATCAACTTCACCATATAAATTTTGTACTCCTGTACACTTTTGTTTAAACATTGGCAGCAAGGCCAGCCCTGTTGCATAGCCATATGCACCCCATTACACCTTGAAAACCAAATACTGGATGGGCCCCATAAAATCAACTTCACTATTTTCATTTTGTACTCCCGTACTCTCTGTTTTACACATTGACAGAAATATCTGCCCTGCTGCAAAGTCATATGCATCATATTACGCCTTGAAAACCACATACTGGATGGGTGCTGTAAAATCCACGTCATCATATTCCTTTTGAACTCTCGTACTCTTTTGTTTACACAGTGACAGCAATGTGCCTTGCTGCAAAATCATATGCACCCCATTATGCCTTGGAACCCAAATACTGGATGAGCCTCGTAAAATCAACTTCACCATATAAATTTTGTACTCCTGTACACTTTTGTTTAAACATTGGCAGCAAGGCCAGCCCTGCTGCATAGCCATATGCACCCCATTACACCTTGCAACCCATATACTGGAAGGGCACCATAAAATTTTCGTCAACACATTCCTTTTGTACTCCCGTACTCTTTTGTTTACACAGTGACAGCAATGTCTGCCCTGCTGCAAAGTCATGTGCACCCAATTACGCCTTGGAAACCACATACTGGATGAGTCCCGTAAAATCCACGTCACCATAATCATTTTGTACTCCTGTACTCTTTTTTTTTTTTTTAACATTGGCAGGAAGCCCAGCCCTGATGCATAGCCATATGCACCCCATTACAACTTGGAACCCACATACTGGAAGGGCCCAATAAAATCCACGTCACCATATTCCTTTTGTACTACCGTGCTCTTTTTTTTTACACATTGACTGCAATGTTTGCACTGCTGCAAAGTCATATGCATCCCATTAAGCCTTGGAACCCACATACTGGATGGGCCCTGTAAAATCCACGTCACGATATTCCTTTTGCACTCCCGTACGCTTTAGTTTACACAGTGACAGCAATTTCTGCCCTGCTGCAAAGTCATATGCATCCCATTAAGCGTAGGAACCCATATAATGGATGGGCCCCGTATAATCAACTTCACCATATTGATTATGTACTTCCGTACTCTTTTGTTTACACAATGACAGCAAGGTCTGTCCTGCTGCAAAGTCATATGTATCCCATTACACCTTTGAAACCACATACTGGATGGGCCCCTTATAATCAACTTCACCCTATTGATTATGTACTCCCGTACTCTTTTGTTTACACAGTGAGCGCAAATGTCTACCCTGCTGCAAAGTCATAGGCATCCCATTACGACTTGGAACCCACATACTGGATGGGCCCCGTAAAATCAACTTCACCATATTAATTTTGTACTACCGTGCACTGCGTTTTTCACATTGACAGCAATGACTAGCCTGCTGCAAAGTAATGTGCACCCCATTATGCCTTGGAAACCACATTATGGATGGACCCCATAAAATCAACTTCACCATATTCGTTTTATACTCCCGTACTCTTTTGTTTACACAGTGACAACAATGTCTGCCCTGCTGCAAAGTCATATGCATCCCATTAAGCCTAGAGTACTGACCAGAAAAAACATTATTAATGTATGACATATGTTATATGATAAGTGTGCTCTTTTTCTTACATGATTTCAATTGGGTGGAGGTACATTATTTAACCCCTTAGTGACAGAGCCATTTTGCAGCTTAATGACAGGGCCAATTTTTACAATTCTGACTACTGTCACTTTATGAGGTTATAACTCTGGAACGTTTTAAAGAATCCCGCTGATTCTGAGACTGTTTTTTCGTGACATATGGTACTTCACGTTAGTGGTAAAATTTCTTTGATATGACTTGTGTTTATTTATGAAAAAAATGGAAATATTGCGAAAATGTAATAAATTTAACAATTTTCAAACATTAAATTTTTATGCCCTTAAATCAGAGAGATATGTCACACAAATTTCTTAATAAATAACATTTCCCACATGTCTACTTTACATCAGCACAATTTTGGGACCAAAATTTTTTTTTGTTACGAAGTTATAAGGGTTAAAAGTTGACCAGCGATTTCTCATTTTTACAACACCATTTTTATTTTAGGGACCACATCACATTTGAAGTAACTTTGAGGGGTCTATATGATAGAAAATACCCAAAAGTGACACCATTCTAAAAACTGCACCCCTCAAGGTGCTCAAAATCACATTCAATAAGTTTATTAACCCTTTACGTGCTTCACAGGAACTGAAGCAATGTGGAAGGAAAAAATTAACATTTAACTTTTTTTGCAAAAACTTTACTTCGGAACCAATTTTTTTATTTTCACAACTGTTCAAAGAAAAAATGAGCCACAAAATTTGTTGTGCAATTTCTCCTGAATAAGCCGATACCCCATATGTGGGGGTAAACCACTTTTTGGGCGCACGGCAGAGGTCGCAAGGGAAGGAGCGACATTTGACTTTTTCAACGCAGAATTAGCTGGACGCCATGTCGCGTTTGTAGAGGCCCTGATGTGTCTAAACAGTGGAAACCCATCACAAGTGACCCCATTTTGGAAACTAGACCCCCTAAGGAACTTATCTATATGTGTGGTGAGCACTTTGAACCTCCAAGTGCTTCACAAAAGTTTATAACATAGAACAGTGAAAATAAAAAATCATATTTTTTCCACAAAAACAATCTTTTCACCCCAATTTTTATTTTCCCAAGGGTAACAAGACCCCAAAAGTTTTTGTGCAATTTGTCCTGAGCATGCTGATACCCCATATGTGGGGGTAAACCACTGTTTGGGGGCATGGCAGAGCTTGGAAGGGAAGGAGCGCCGTTTGACTATTTCAGCGCAGAATTGGCTGGACGTCATGTCGTGTTTGTAGAGGCCCTGATGTGTCTAAACAGTGGAAATCCCCCACAAGTGACCCCATTTTGGAAATTAGACCCCCTAAGGAACTTATCTAGACGAGTGGTGAGCACTTTGAACCTCCAAGTGCTTCACAGAAGTTTATAACATAGAACCGTGAAAATAAAAAATCATATTTTTTCCACAAAAACGAACTGTTCACCCCAATTTTTATTTTCCCAAGGATAAAAAGACCCCAAAAGTTTTTGTGCAATTTGTCCTGAGCATGCTGATACCCATATGTGGGGGTAAACCACTGTTTGAGTGCATGGCAGAGCTTGGAAGGGAAGGAGCGCCGTTTGACTTTTTCAACTCAGAATTGGCTGGACGCCATGTCGCGTTTGTAGAGGCCCTAATGTGTCTAAACAGTGGAAACCCCCCACAAGTGACACCATTTTGGAAACTAGACCCCCTAAGGAACTTATATAGATGTGTGGTGAGCACTTTGAACCCCCAAGTGCTTCACAGAAGTTTATAACTCCCGGGCATGAAAATAAAAAGTCATATGTTTTCCACAAACCTGATAGTTTAGTCCCCAATTTTTTATTTTCCCAAGGGTAACAGGAGAAATTAGACCACAAAAGTTGTTGTCCAATTTGTCCTGAGTACGCTGATACCCCATATGTGGGGTGGGACCACTGTTTGGGCGCACGGCAGGGCTTGGAAGGGAAGGAGCGCCGTTTGAGTTTTTCAAACCAAAATTGGCTGGAATTGAAATTGGACGCCATGTCGTGTTTGGAGAGCCCCTGATATGCCTAAACAGTGGAAACCCCCCACAAATGACACCATTTTGGAAACTAGATCCCTTAAGGAACTTATCTAGATGTGTGGTGAGCACTTTAAACCCCCACGTGCTTCACAGAAATTTATAAACGTAGAGCCGTGAAAATAAAAAATCATTTTTTTACTCAAAAATAATTCTTTAGCCCGCTATTTTTTTTATTTTCCCAAGGGTAACAGGAGAAATTGGACCCAAAAAGTTGTTGTGCAATTTTTCCTGAGTACGCTGATACCCCATATGTGGGGTGAAACCACTGTTTGGGCACATGGGAGTGCTTGGAAGGGAAGGAGCGCCATTTTGTAATGTAGACTTTGATGGAATGTTCTGCGGGCGTCATGTTGTGTTTGCAGAGCCCTTGATGTGCCTAAACAGTAGAAACCCCCTGCAAGTGACACCATTTTGGAAACTAGACCCCCCAAGGAGCTTATCTAGATGTGTGGTGAGCACTTTGAACTCCCAAGTGCTTCACAGAAATTTATAAACGCAGAGCCGTGAAAATGAAAAATCATTTTTTTTCTCAAAAATGATTTTTTTAGCCAGCTATTTTTTATTTTCCCAAGGGTAACAAGAGAAATTAGAACCCCAAAATAGGTGTGCAATTTGTCCTGAGTACGCTGATACCCCATATGTTGGGGTAAACCACTGTTTGGGCGCACGGCAGGGCTCGGAAGGGAGGGAGCGCCATTTGGCTTTTTGAACGCTACGTCGTGTTTGGAGACCCCCTGATGTGTCTAAACAGTGGAAACCCCCCACAAGTGACCTCATTTTGGAAACTAGACCCCTTAAGGAACTTATCTAGATGTGCGGTGAGCACTTTGAACCCCCAAGTGTTTCACAGAAATTTATAAACGCAGAGCTGTGAAAATAAAAAATCATTTTTTTTCTCAAAAATGATTATTTAGCCAGCTATTTGTTATTTTCCCAAGGGTAACAGGAGAAATTAGAACCCCAAAATTGGTGTGCAATTTGTCCTGAGTACGCTGATACCCCATATGTTGGGGTAAACCACTGTTTGGGCGCACGGCAGGGCTCGGAAGGGAGGGAGCGCCATTTGACTTTTTGAACGCCACGTCGTGTTTGGAGACCCCCTGATGTGCCTAAATAGTGGAAATCCCTCAATTCTAGCTCCAACCCTAACCCCAACACACACCCTAACCCTAATCCCAACCCTAATCCTAACCTAAATCCCAACTGTTATGTTACGGTAGCTGAGGAGTGCAGGTAAAAAAGGAAATACACCAGAGCAGTTGGAATCTATGAGATTGCAGTACCCTGACTAACCACCGCAACTAGAGGCAGCCGTGGAGCGTTCCTACGTTGGTCCTAGACGCCTCGTCACAGCCTGAGAAACTAACTACACCTAAAGATAGAAATAGGAAAGCTATCTGCCCCGGAGCAGAACCCCAAAGATAATAGAAAGCCCCCAAACATGTAATGGCGGTTAGACAAGAGGAAATACTGACACAGAAAGAAAATAGAATGAGCAAACGCTGGGGCCCAAACTATCTAAATAGAAAAGGACAGGAAGGGTACTTACTGCAATCTCAGAAAACCCTGAAAAACACCAACTCTACTAATTTCAAAATCACCTGAGATCACACGACCTCTACCACCTAAATTAGCTCTCTGGTGTAACAAAAATCAAAACAGCAGCCACTGAAAAAACTGGAAAAAGCAAAAGTATAAAACACAGTGGCTGAACTAAACTGAGAGGGCAGAAGCCCCCGGAGGGGACCCTGAAGGCCCCCACAGAAGTGCAGGACAAAATGCAAAAATATAGCAAAAACACAAAAGAAGAAATTGTCTTATCTGATAGCAGGAGATGCAGACACGACACAGCAGGCTACAAGGGAAACTGGAAAGAAGGATTCAGACCAGAACAATTGATCACCGGCAACCCTGATGGGAAAATGACTCCCTTATATAAGACCAGTCGGTAACACCTGATTCCCAGTCCTCACAATCCTCACTAGTACCGCTTGTAACCACCAGAGGGAGCCTCTGCTCAGAACTCATCTCAAACCCATTCACAACACCCAACCCTAATTCCAACCCTAATTGTAACCCTAACCTTAATTGTAACCCTAACTCTAATTGTAACCCTAACCCTAATTTTAACCCTAATTGTAACCCTAACCCTAATTATAACACTAACCCTAAGGCTAGGTTCATTTTGCGTTTTACCAGCCCGTTCAACACATAGCGTTGACGGGCTGGTAACGGTATAGCATAACGCGATCGCATTATGCTATACCCGCTAGAGCAGAGGAATCAGCAGATGATTCATCTGCGCTAGCGGTGACGGAGCCCAGACGCTGCAGCCCGCTTCCGAGGCTCCGTCACTGAATGATGGCACGTCGCAAACCCATGCCGCTTTACGGCATGCGTCGCGATGCGCCCTCAAATGGCGGTGAATGGCAGCGTTAACGGACTGCGTTACACCGCGTTATACCGCGGTGTAATGCAGTCCGTCTAACGGACTGCCTTAATGCAGTATGAACCCAGCCTAATTATTACCCTAACCCTAATGCTAACCCTAACCCTAATGCTAACCCTAACCCTAATTATAACCCTAACCCTAATTATAACCCTAACCCTAACGGAAAAATGAAAATAAATATAATTTCTATTTTTTATTATATGTCCCTAACTAAGGGGGTGATAAATGGGGGGGTTATGTACTGTTTTTTTTTTATTTTGATCACTGTGATAGTTTATCACAGTGATCAAAATGTACTTTTAGAGAATGAATGAATATTTTTTTGAATTTGCCGCATGCGCCCGCCATTTTTTTTTACTGGATGAAGAAACCGGCCTGAACGGAGGCCAGGGGAGGATCGGACCACGGAGGGGAGGATCGGAGGACACGGGACCCCTGCAGGTACAGGGGGGGGGGGATCGGGGGTCCCGGGACACTATTTCAATCCCCTCTGATGTGCGATCACATCAGAGGGGAGAGAAATTTACAGGCAGGATCGCGGCTGTGATTTTTCTTTTGCGATCGTCAGTATATGGCGATCGCAAAAGAGTGGTGACTGGGGGGGCCCCTATTATGTTCTCTGGGGTCTCGGCTACCCCAGGCAGCCGAGACCCCAGAGAAAATCGCCCATCCCCCCGTCACCTCGCGGCGGGCACTACTCATGCGCCTGCCATTTTGCAGCATGGCGCTGGCACCGGGGGACACCGGAGGGCCCTGGTGCCATAAGGAGGGTTCGGGGGCCACAGACCCTTTTTCTCTGTCCTCTGATGTCCAATGACATCAAAGGACAGAGAAATTAAATGGCACATTGTTTTTTTTTTTTTTTTTTTGTTGCGGTCGCCGTTATAGGGTTAATAACGGCGATCGCAACATCGGTGTCGGTAAAAACTGACCCGATTCATGCTCTCTGGTAGCCGAGACCCCGGAGAAAATGCGCCTCTGGGGGGCGCTATAGGCTTTTTTCACAGCGCCGTTAATTAACGGCGCTGTGGTTTAAGTACCCTTAATGACCGCCGTTAAAAGGCGTATCGGCGGTCGTTAAGGGTTTAATATTATGCTGCCCTCTCCTGCCTTGTTTTCATATTACCACTAGTAGTACTATTCTGCCCTCTGCTGCCTTAGCTTGGAATTGCAACTTGTTTTTCTGATTTGAAACAAGTGGCAGTTGGAGGTGGCGTGAGACTGAAAACGGGGAGTTACGAGTAGAGATGAGCGGTGTTCGAATCGAACTGTTCGCCAATCTCAAATTTGAGCTGTTTTGGGCGGTGTTCGAGCCGTTCGATGAACCCGAACGATTTGGAAAAAATCCGGCTGTTCTAGGTTATGTTCGATAACTGTTCATGCACCAAAATTGTAACTGGATTTTTTCACAGTAATGCTGAGAATCACTGTTAATACACAGTTTGAGAATACAGCAGTGCGGGGGGAGGGGCATGGGATGGATCTCTGCAGAAATAATAGATCTCCATTTTTTTTCTTTCCCACATTTCCAGTGGGAGGTGCAGTCTGTCAGCCTATCAGAAGCGCTCACATGGAGCGAAGAGCTTTTTTTTCATACAAGCAAGGACATGTGTCATTGGCTGTGTATGTCACATGTCCTTGCCCTATAAAACCCAGCCATTTTCCCCATCGCCACCATTTTCTCACTGCTGCAGCAGAGTGTTAGACGGCACTGCTGCTGCTGTGAGCGCTATACTGTGCATCAGAAAATTTAAAGCGAAATTTCACAGAAATCGTCAGAAAGGTTTAGGGAGTAGGAGTGGGACAAGTTTGTAATTGCAGCCCTTTTGAGGGCTAGGTTACAGCAGTTCCTAGCACTTTTTGCCAGCTCCACCAGCGTTCAAATAACTACGAATTTATTGCTGCATCTTGCCTGGACAATAATTTTGGGCATAGTAGCTGTGTGTGGTACTCATTCTATTAGGCCATGTATACTAAGCTCCACTAGCATTCAAATAACTACGAATTTTTAGCTGCATCTTGCCTGTAAAATAATTTTGGGCATGTTAGCAGTGTGTGGTACTCATTCTATTAGGCCATCTATACTAAGCTCCAGCAGCGTTCAAATAACTACGAATTTTTAGCTGCATCTTGCCTGTAAAATAATTTTGGGCATAATAGCAGTGTGTGGTACTCATTCTATTAGACCATCTATACAAAGCTCCACCAGCGTTCAAATAACTACGAATTTTTATCTGCATCTTGCCTGGACAATAATTGTGGGCATAGTAGCAGTGTGTGGTACTCATTCTATTAGGCCATCTATACAATGCTCCACCAGCGTTCAAATAACTATGAATTTTTAGCTGCATCTTGCCTGTAAAATAATTTGGAGCATAGTAGCAGTGTGTGGTACTCATTCTATTAGGCCATCTATACAAAGCTCCACCAGCGCTCAAATAACTATGAATTTTTAGCTGCATCTTGCCTGTAAAATAATTTGGAGCATAGTAGCAGTGTGTGGTACTCATTCTATTAGGCCATCTTTACAAAGCTCCACCAGCGTTCAAATAACTACGAATTTTTAGCTGCATCTTGCCTGTAAAATAATTTTGGGCCTAGTAGCAGTGTGCGGTACTCATTCTATTAGGCCATCTATACTAAGCTCCACCAGCGTTGAAATTGCTAATAATTTTTATTTGCATCTTGCCTGGACAATAATTTTTGGCATAGTAGCAGTGTGTAGTACTTATTCTATTAGGCCATCTATACTAAGCTCCACCAGCATTGAAATTACTAATAATTTTTATCTGCATCTTGCCTGGACAATAATTGTGGGCATAGTAGCAGTGTGTGGTACACATTCTATTAGGCCATCTATACAATGCTCCACCAGCGTTCAAATAACTACAAATTTTTAGCTGCATCTTGCCTGTAAAATAATTTGGGGCATAGTAGCAGTGTGTGGTACTCATTCTATTAGGCCATCTATACAAAGCTCCACCAGCGTTCAAATAACTATGAATTTTTAGCTGCATCTTGCCTGTAAAATAATTTGGAGCATAGTAGCAGTGTGTGGTACTCATTCTATTAGGCCATCTTTACAAAGCTCCACCAGCGTTCAAATAACTATGAATTATTTAGCTGCATCTTGCCTGTAAAATAATTTTGGGCCTAGTAGCAGTGTGCGGTACTCATTCTATTAGGCCATCTATACTAAGCTCCACCAGCGTTGAAATTGCTAATAATTTTTATTTGCATCTTGCCTGGACAATAATTTTTGGCATAGTAGCAGTGTGTAGTACTTATTCTATTAGGCCATCTATACTAAGCTCCACCAGCATTGAAATTACTAATAATTTTTATCTGCATCTTGCCTGGACAATAATTTTGGGCATAGTAGCAGTTTGTGGTACTCATTCTATTAGGCCATCTATACAAAGCTCCACCAGCGTTCAAATAACTACGAATTTTTAGCTGCATCTTGCCTGTAGAATAATTGTGGGCATAGTAGCAGTGTGTGGTACTCATTCTTTTAGGCCATCTATACTAAGCTCCACCATCTGTGTATCTAATAAAATTGTTTTACTGCTTCTAACCCAGCCAATCCTTTTGGGCTAGTATCACAAATTGGCCACTTAGCTCTGCTCGGTTTCCATCCATCGTTTTTTGTGCAAACAACTCCAGAGTTGTCAATTAGAAGGGTGGGGGAGAGGGATTAACCAGGGCGCATGGTAGCAGCCAAACTAGTGAGGAAGGTGCAGGAGCCCAGGAAGAAGTGGAGGACAAACTGGCGATGGGCATGGAAGACTCATCAGATGAGGGAGACCTTGATCACATTTCTGTTGTGCGAGGTTGGGGGCAGAGGGCAGAGGAAGGAAGCATGATTCGTACCTCGCCACCAACACAACAGGGACTTGGTGCTCCTGGATGCGCAAGACACATGAGTGCCTTCTTGCTGCACTACCTGCAACATGACCCTTGATTTGTCAGAATTCGAAATAATCCTGACTACTGGGTAGCCACACTCTTAGATCCCCGGTACAAAAGTAAATTTGCCAAAATAATTCCTGCCATAGAAAGGGATTCACGTATACAGGAGTATCAGCAGAGACTATTGCATAATCTTACATGTGCTTTTCCACAAAACACCAGTGGTGCATGTAGTGAATCTCACAGTTGTAACTTGCCAACCGTGGGACTGTCGAGTCTTCAGCACTCAAACCATAACAGAAACACAGTATCTGCTGGTGTTAACAGCAATTTTGCGGAATCCTTTCACCACTTTTTTAGCCCATCCTTTGCAAGGCCAGTAGTATAGATACCCCACCTCTCGTCAAACTCAATCTGACAGGTCGTCACGCCCCCTATCATTTAATCCGTCTCCCTGTCAGATTGATCCAGGTCGTCACGCCCCCTATCATTTAATCCGTCTCCCTGGGATTTGATCTGGCTGGACTTTGATCAGGCTGGGAAATCTGGTCTGCTGGATTTGTGAATTTCAATCAAAGTGATTTATTCGTCTCTATTTATATTTTATCCCGTGGATTTGATTAGTCTGTGGTGTTTTAGTGAAATACAGACTTCACTATATAAGGATTTTTAGTGAGATACAGACTCCAGTATATAAGTTTAGTGAATTAATGAGCCAGTAAATGTAAATGTATTTTCAATCAAAGTGATTGTCTGTGGAGGAAAGTTGTATTAAAGAGCGAATTTTGATTTTATTCTTTTTTGTGGGTAGATACTTTTAAGGAACCAGTAAATGTAAAGCTATTTTCTAGCAGAGTCTGTAGTACAGACTCCAGTATATAAGAATTTTTAGTGAAATACAGTCTCTTAGTGAAATACAGACTCCCGTATAAAAGGCTTGTTTTATATGTATGTAAAAGTTTGGAGATGTATATTTTAGTAGGACTGACACATGGGGACATCTCAGCTACAGGGTTTGTTAAAGATAGCTTACTTATTAGCACGGAGTGTACCGGTCTTGTGTTGTGTTAGAAGTCTAATACAATTGCGTGAAGGTCAGTGGTATTTAGATACACTAATTCAGTTGCTAGAAACCACATATAGTAATTAGTGTTGTATTGTGTATAGAAGGACATAATCCTGGCATGTCCGGACAAGTCCTTTGATGGGAGTAAGCTGTATCAAGGCGAGGTCACATTATGAAATGGTCATGGGCATATTATGTATATGGCCATGTTACAATATTAGACACGCGAATGTTTTATTCGTATTTTTAAAAAAGCAATGACGCGGTATTGTAAAAACAAAGTTACAAGATTTTATTGTAATAAATACAGCTCAAAGACATTTCAAGCATTTAAAAGTAGATACAGAATGATATAAAAAGTGTCACATGCACAATTAACAAATAGCATCACACACACGATAAAATAGATAATTAACAACTACATAGGCTACATCGTGAGCCACATGGATGGCAGTATCGGTAGAGACCTTTTTTTAGGTAGTAGAGTACCCCTTGTGGTGCCTAATGACGGGGAGTGCAGAGAATGAATTGTACGGGGTGCGGAGTCTAACCTCATCGGTGTAGATACACCAGCGCTGGAGGACATTTTTAATTCGTCTAAATGTTGTCTAGTAGTGTGATTACCGACAACAGTAGAGGGTATATTCAGCTCGGCCATAGCTCGCATAAACGATTCCCAACCCCTAGGTAAATTCCTGACGGTCAGAGCGTGACTCTGCGTTGTACTACGTACTAAATCCACTAAGTTAGACCCGGGTATTACAGCGCCTTTGAAAATAAATTCGTCTTTATCATTCCAGTCTGTCACACTCTTATTCTGGAGTAGCCTGTTTAGTAAAAATTCAGCATTCTTTTTATATCTTTGGTTTATATGACCTACAATTTCAGCGATCTCGTGATTTTTTTTATCGGTGACGGTATTTGGCGGCTGTTGATGCTCAGGATCCTGAGGGCTAACGAGATTTAAAGTTGTCAATTCTTTTGAGCTGCGTTTCGTATGCACCAAGTAGCGCTCCAGCACGGTGCTATACATTTTAATTTTCACATCGTCGGGGATGTCGCGGCGCTGTAAAACGGAGTTAATTTCATCATCGAGGCGTCGAATAACAGTTTCGCGTATGCTCTCGGTGATTGGTGGCCTTAGCTTGTGTAGCTCCTGTTTGGGGACTAGATACATTTTCTCAGCATGCTCCATTATTTGCCCGCGAGCAGACTCGTTATTATGGGTATTGCAAAGCCTAAAAGAGGACCGATAAAGCCACCGGTCTGATTCAGTACCCGTTTCTTTTTCTTTATGGACTGCGTTCTATCGCTAATGGTTCTTATAGCTTTACGCCACTTCTTCAGTATGCCTTTTTGGCGCTCTTTCAACGGGATTCTGCCTTTTAAGATGTTTAAAGCAATCTCACCTATAGCGGTGATTAAATACACGCTCGCATTGCGCAAAATAGATTTCCGGACGGACGGTGTTGCCTTCACCAGAGTTTTTAAGAGAGCCCAGTTACGCCGGAGTCTCTCGGACATCTTTACAGCACAGCGCACACAGCGTGGAATGTGCGAGCCCGCATAAAATTCACTTTTTAGAAGCGGTTTTCTTCTGCACATAGACAGCTGGTAACGCCGGTGGAAACAACCCCGTCCGTAAGCGGTGATCCTCAGGTGTATTAGCTCTCAAATCGACCAGCAAATACCCATAAGGCTCCCGCGTAGCATCCTCAAATGCTTCTAGGAAAAAACGTGTTTTTCCAGGATACATCTGACGAGCTAGTGTTAAAATTTGTAATTTATCTCGCGGGTTGTTAAAAAGAACCATGTACTTTGTGTTTAAATTTATGGTGCGACTTTTCTTACCCTGACAAAATATGTTTTGCACCAGGTAGAAAATACTGAGATTTCTGTGGTGCACATACTTGGTGAACGCTTTTTCTATCTCGCAATTTTCGCTAGCACTATCCATGAGATCATCAACAATCGCCAAATTCACCTTGCCAGGTGGGAATAATTCATCATCTACGAATGTATTCGGCAGACCCTCCACAAATCTGGTGTTGGGAAAAGAGAGAGAGATTTCATCATATAGTTTCTGCCAGCATGAATAAAACCAAACAATATTATCCGGCCTGTGAGAAAAATTACTTTCAATATTATACAGCAATTGTTTTACAAAATAACTCTTTCCAGAATTAGACGGCCCCGCTAGAATGCACGAGAGCGGGTGTTGTAGCCGCGTATCCATCACAATACTGTGCTAATAGCCATACGGCAGGGTGGTGAATTCGTCTAATAGTCGGCGCTTTGTGTAGACGCACTTCTGGGTCTTTTGTAGGACACGGGATTCAATATTCCAATATTTTTTATCTCTCACAATGCCCTGTTGCTGTACGACGCGACGCTTCTGAGTTTCAGGGTCTGAATTACGGGGGTAGTCCAGAACTAGATCTTTCAGACTGCTAAAATTGATAGATTGAGAGTTACCAACATTTAGCGTTATTCCCTTCACTTTTAAGACAGTTTTCCCTGTGTTGAGCTTGTACCCGTAAGTTTTGGGCCCTGCAGAAACAAACTCTGTGATGTATGTGCCCTCGGGCACCTCACTCGTCAATTCCCCCAGGTAATCGCCTAGAGGCGGCTGCCACTCACCTTCCCTGTGCACAAAAATAACCGAATCTGTGTCGTGATAAAGGCACCTCTCCTGCAGCCTGTCCAGCAGAGAATAGAGCTCTAGCCGCGCATACGCGGTGGTAAAGCAGGCTATAAAGATGTTTGTGTTTTTATTGACTGTGTGGTGCCCTTCCGCATATTTCCAGTTAATGGTAGCGGTTTCATCATCAATAAAATCCAGCGTAGAAATGTCATAGTAGGGCAGGAAGAGATACCTAAAAAGCTCATCAGGATCCCTAACAATCTTGGTGCGTGGTAGATTGGCCCGCTGAGCAAACTTCCCCATAAAGAATTTAAGAAAAGTTTGGAGATCTGCCTTTTAGCGGGGTTGACGGCTATATTTTCAGGTCGTAACCGCACACCCTCTTTTTCAAGAAAACTGTCAATGTACTGCTTTTTCTTGGCATCATCCGTGCACCAGCTAGGATACCCTGACGCATCCTGCTTATCCCTAAGGTGTAATTTAATGTAGCGAGCAAACAGATCATCGCTGGTGTTTGGAAAATGCCATATTTCATAGATGCGGGCGATCCGATACCCTTTATCTATCGCCAGCTCGAGCTCTATAGTGCACCAGGTACCGGTCAGGGAGCGTTCTTCATCACTATGTCTGCATTCCTCGGCCTGGGAATTTACAGCGCATGTATAGCAAAGGGGGAACATCAATTTTTTGTCGAGTTTTACCGGTAGAACGGGAAAAAATAAATCTCTCGGGGGATAAACCTTGACTCTAGCTAAGCCAAAGTATTTTTTAATGAAACCAAAGTTGTCATAGATGATGTCGGGGTGTCCCACAGGATATGTTTTAGTTTTGTTTACAAAGGGGTACAGGCTGGTGAAGTCATAGTAATGTAAAGTCTCATCAGCTTCCACCTGGTGATAGAGCTTAATGGCGTTAGTGCGACCCCCATAAAGCGCATCGCGGGGGTCTAAGGGAGTGGGGAAATCCATTTGCTGGAGAAATGCCTGGAGGTTAGAATCGTTTTTAGACATTTCACGCCACTCGTGCTCCCATATCACTCTTATGGTGTACCCGCGCATCTGCAGGTAGCACTTTTTAGCTAAAAAGGCATGATATAATTGACCGTAGGTGGTGTTTGTAACTTTATTTGTATCATTCTCATTATAGCACGACGGGCAGCCGTGAAAAAAACAGCCCTGAAATTCAAAAGCTATGTGCTGACCGTTAACATAGGCATAACCATCTAGAAAATATTGACCGAGTTGTTTCTCACCCCCTCTTAAGGCATGCTGAATGTCAATGTTCTCGGTATGCGCTACATACATGAGCCACTGTATAGCGACGGATGAGTAGCGCTTTTTCGCCTTGTGATAATTGGCGATTGTTTTTTCTGGTAGAAATTTAAATCGGTACATTGACATACATACAGAGGCCAGGGTGATGAATTGAAAAGGGTCAATACAGCTGCTCTCCACAACCATTTCTTTTTGAATGTCACAGTATTTTTTAACACTTTTCAGCGTCATTTCCATAATGCGCTCTCTATAGATCTCACAGGCACGTCTCAAAATTTCAACAACCTGTTTGCAGTATGATTTTAGTTCACTCTTGAAGTCAAAAACTGTGTGGTTCTGACCCTCATGCCAGGCCAGGAACTCTACCTTCTCATCCGGTGCCATGTACTCTAACCCATAATATTTCACATCGGGTATGGGACCTACATAGTTTTGGTTTTCTCGGGTGTTAAAAAAGTGTGGAAAATGACCTTTGGCACCTGAAAAGCCCATGGCCTGTGGTAATTTACTGAGCTTCATGGGGATAAAATTTAGCGAGTCTATGAACCTTAAAGACAAATCGGGTAACATCACACACAAGAGCCGGCCACCTTGGGCTATCAGCTTTACCTGTAGTTTTTCAAAAATCAACTCCTTAACAATAAAGTAAGAATCGTAGCGACCTGCATTGTGGGCTATAAATGTATAGCCTGAAAATTTCCCGCTGGTAAAGAACAGTAAAAAGTCGTGCGTGCAACTATCACCTTCAAACTCCCAGAACCGCTCACCACTCAGTGTTGTGGCGTAAATGTAATTTGGGATGTGGGTACCTGTCTCCTGCATACATTCAAAATCGTAAAATATATAACAATCTGTCTCGTCCTCTGGTACATAGCGGCGCATGTAACAGAGATGCGCGTCAAATTTATTTACACGACTACGACATACAGGGCAACGTAAACCGGCACATTCATGCACGCCCTCACTATTCCTGAACACAAAGCGATGGCACTCATCACAAAATATTTTAAGCCTGCAGAACGGTGGATCATCCAGAGCTAATTGTTTGTGACGGTCTAAACACCCACTAGAGCGACAATGAACACGACATACGGAGCAACGCGGTGTTTGTTGTACACCTGTACTCTCCACACAATCTACTCTATGACAAGCTTTACAAAAATATTGACATGAATGGGTGTTCTTCTTAGTATACAATGAATTGCAGAGCTCACAAAAGTGCTTAGCACCGATAAAACCTTTTATATTCTTGATACCGTAGTAGTGGTTATCATGGAGCAGTATGAATACGGTTTTACCACTAGTTGCATTGTCGGTCTGAAAGTAGCGCCAATCACCCTGACTGTAGTACAGTACCTTAATGGTGACCCCCAAATAGTTCTCAAATGCTGGAATGTCGCTACAACTCACTAATCGCTCATCAGGGATCCCCAGCGCCGCGTGTATGTTTTTAGAGCGATTCAGTAAAATCGCATCACCGACATCCGCGTCCTCTATCAGGGCGCACACACTAGCGGCCAAGCACAGATTTGTACTGTAATTGTTAAAATCATACAGCCACTGCATCTTTTGTTTAATGATTCGACTGCTCGCTATAGATTTCAAGCGTCTTTTTACACCCCCTCGCCGGTTTTTAACGGTAGTGATGACTAGTTTTAGGGTATTGCTTGCCAAGCATTCAGCATTACTTTGAAGTGTGCGAGCAACAGCATTTAAAAAAGATTCAGAATTAAAATCCTCGCGGCTCTGCTTTGTAGTGAAAATGGGGTCTAAAGCGTCGCCACCTTCAAGCCTTAACTGCACAAAATCACCGGGTTCAATGTCCCTAATGACTCTATCCAGTAATGACTGAATACTGTCGTGAACTATGTTCACAGCCTCGACAAATGATCGTACACGCTCCAAATTTACAAACCTAAAATGATCGGTATGTATGCGCGCACTGAAATTACGGTTGTCCCTCTGGTGATGATGGAAGTGTTGTAAAAATACTGTATGGGATGACCCCCTCACATCATCAGCAGAGTCAGCATCCGCAGCAGAGGCTTGTGAGCTTTGTGCATCTGCATGGTCAGCATTTTCAGGGACATCATGACTATGTGAGACAGGAGCATCCTGGGCTGTCTGTGGTGGTATAGCAGCACAGATACCGCCACCCCCCCGCCTAGCGCATATTGCGCGTCGAGCACTGACCAGTAGTTTTAGAGCTTGTTTTATAACTCTGGCCCTATTATATCGCGCTGTTTTAGTTGGTTTATGCAGCCCCGAACCGATCATATTTAGTCATAACGGGTTAGCACCATCTGGTATCTCGGTGTCTACTTGCAACCCGCGAAGCGCGTATAGCTCGGCCTTACGAGCATCTGTTGTGACTACATCAGACAGCAATCTTTCAAAAGTATTACAGAAAAACACTATTTTGGGTAGCCAGATTTTGTAACGTAAGTAACGATCTAACTGATCCTTAAACACTGTGGCTTCTGCGGGGGCCCACCCAATGGCGTCATACATCTGTGCTGTAGCGATCGCAGATACAGAATTCCCACTGCTAACAGGTACAGAGACCGCAGAATCCGCACTGCTAACAGGTACAGAGACCGCAGAATCCGCACTGCTAACAGGTACAGAGACCGCAGAATCTGCACTGCTAACAGGTACAGAGACCACAGAATCCGCATTGCTAACAGGTACAGAGACCGCAGAATCCGCACAGCTAACAGGTACAGAGACCGCAGAATCTGCACAGCTAACAGGTACAGAGACCGCAGAATCCGCACTGCTAACAGGTACAGACACAGCTGTATGAAGCCTCGGCTTTTTACACACTTTATGCTTAGTAGTTAACACTCTCTTTAACCCCATCACAACATTAACTGGATTAGATACAGCAGCGTGAGATGTGGTGGGTAAATTAATGGTATCTGACAGTTCGACACCTGTGGAGTTAGTGTCCGCTGTTACAGATGACGGTAAAGGTTGTATAGTATGAGTGGTCCGTATAATGATCAGTTCTACGGTGCGCTTCTTACCATCAGCGAGCTGATCAATCTCACGGTCAAGCGCCTCACGAGTCTGTCGGGTTGTGGGATTCATGGCGGAAAATGTGACTGGTAATGTTTCTGAAGCATACGTAGTTCTCTGCGTGTGTTTACGTGGCCGCTCCTGCAGTTCAGAGTATAGTTCAGCGTCATTCACAGCCCCGCTGGATGGTTGCGCGCCGTTTGAATGGGTCACCATGTCGTGCATCAGATAGAACTGGTGATGCGGCTGTGGGCCAGCAGGACCCATAGGTGTCTGTATCGGCGTCAAGAATGGCTCTGCGTGGTTCTCGTTGAGACGTAGTGTTTGCAGAGGGGTCTTGGTTATTTCTCTCTCGGCTTTAGATTTATCTGTGGATGAGATTGTACATGTGTCAATCTGACTTTACAACTATCTTTAAGGAAAGATTCTACATGTAGCGGATACGTGCGGAACATCGCGATCCTAGGTGTGCCAAGAGTGACATACGATGTATTAAGACTAGTCTGATATATCAAAATATACACTTACCGGTTAACGATGATGCCTGCACGGTTGTGGTATTGGTTTCTGGGACGTCTGAGGTGTTCTCCACTAGCAGGTGTATATTCTCTTTTGTAAATATCATACTCCTAGGTTTCACTTTACGTGCTATAAATAATAATAATCATTAGAAGGGCCATCAACAATTTTCTTCAACCGTTTGGGCAAAACAGCTTTTCATGCGGCACGTACATTTACCTTTCTTGACCGCCTTCAGGCTCCGCTTTTTAGGAGGTTTAGAAAACGCGGCGTCTTCTTGGGCTCTGTTAGTGCCATGGTTCATAGGCATTTCGGGTGAATCCAGCTCAGCTATTATCGCGACATCTGTAAGGAGTTAATATTCACTTACACGCTTAAATTCACATAGTTAAGTGTTATATACAGATGTATATATATATATATATATATATATATATATACAGTCACACAGAAACACAGCGTACCCTCGATGCCTGGCGCTGAAAGCCCGTCCCAGGGCCCGGCAGCGCCAGAACTGCTACAAACGGCATCGGTTAAAATACAGGCCTCAGGATCCGAATAGTTCAAGGTGGCAAATACCTCATCAGGCAGGTCGCAGCTCATTATACTCGGTTCTTAAAGAATAAAGCAAAAATAATATGCAAAACAACTCTATATATCTATATATATATATATATATATATATATATATATATACACACACACACACACACACACACAACCGCGCATCCACACAACATACCCGCGCTGGGTAGCGCCGCCTGACCGCTCACGTTCCACCCATCAGTAGCGTTGCTACACGCGGTCTCGGGTAAAATGGTGTGGCCGGGATCAGAATAGTTCATGGTTGGTGAAATCTCAGCAGATAGGTACTCGTTCATTATAACCGGCTCTTAAACGAGATAGAATGAAGCGGTATAAAAATAATGTGCAAAACAACTCTTAACTAGAATAGCCCGCTGTGTCTATATAAGGCGTAAAGCATACCCTGTTGCAAAGCCAGTAAGACTTCTGAAAGACTGTTAGAAAAAATATGCTCCGCCATCTAAAAATAAAATTAACTGTATGAATTTTAGCGTCAATCTATAGTAATTATTAATATTAATAGTAAGCGAGCTAAATTTACCACTACAGCGTAAATATTCAGCTATTAATCAACACAGACGTGGTATATTATTAAAACAAATAAAGTGCAACTATGAAAACACGGATAAGTCATTCATGCAAATACTACACAAACTTAAATATAATTGAAACGAAATCCGTAAAAATACTCACTTTAGGGCTGTTCAGATCGGAGTTGTGTTCTGTGAGGTGTGAAGCCTTACAGGTGAGAGTTGTATAGCATGTGAGCGGGGCTGTATTTATTAGTGGTAACAGAGAGAACACGCCCTCTGTCAATACCATGAACTGCTAGATAGAAAAAAATCTATTAATGTTTTACAGAGCCATCATGTCTGCTAAGGGCCATGAAACAATATTAAAGAAGCAATATTTCACACCCGAAGCCCCGGCATCATTCAGTGGCGTTACAAATCTATACAGATCGGTTAGAACGCGTGGTATAAAACAACATGAGGTGATGGACTGGCTGAATAAACAAGATGCTTACACCCTTCATAAGCCTGTAAGGACAAGATTCTCCACCAATAAAATTTTGGTCGCGGACATTGATTCGCAGTGGCAGACTGATTTGGTTAGCTTAATTGAATATTCTAGGGAAAATGACGCCGTGAAATATCTATTGACCGTGATAGACGTACTATCCAAATATGCCTGGGTTGCCGCCTTGCCCAACAAAACCGGTGCGTCTGTAGCTCGGGCGTTCGAGTTAATATTTGAAAGCGACCGACGTACCCCGCAGAAACTACAGACGGATCGTGGCAAAGAATTTATGAATTCACACATGAAGCGTGTTTGTAAAATGCATAAAATTCACCATTTTTTCACCAACAATACCGTAAAGGCCGCTATAGTTGAGCGATTTAATCGTACATTAAAAACGCGTATGTGGCGCTATCTGACGAAACATAATACCTTTAGGTATATCGACATTTTAACAGGTTTGGTGCACAGTTACAACCACACCTTCCACACCACGATACAGACAAGGCCGTGCGATGTGACGAAACAGAACTCGTTACAAATATGGAAAAATATTTATAGCGGTAGCATGACTAAAAAGCGTATTAAGCCATCTTTAAAAATTGGAGATCATGTCAGAATATCCCGTTTTAAGAACCCTTTGACGAAGGGTTATGAGCAGACATTCAGCGAGGAGATATTTTTCATTAGCGCCATTTCCAATAAATTTCATAAGCCCTCTATAAAATTAACGATTTAGCGGGCGACGCTATCGAGGGATCATTTTATAAGGAGGAGCTGCAAAAAATACATTTCAATGAAAACCGCGTCTACCGCGTTGAGGCGATTTTGAGAAAAAAACGTGTCATGGGGGCGATTCATTGCTATATTAAATGGAGAGGTTATCCTGATAAATTTAATTTGTGGGTACCAGCGTCGGCGCTGACGGACATATAACCATGGAATCCGAATCCTTCGGAAAACACAATCGCTGAGTATACCACAAAATTATCTAAACCCGTTCAGCTTTCAGGACAATACGAAGTTGCTCTAACTGAGATTCAATACCCCCATACATGGTACACGTTTGAGCGGGGTGAAGGGAATTTCTATATAGGCAAGCGGGGGGATGTGTTGCAGGAATATTATGTGAAGCCAAGTTTTTATAACACATGCGCCGACCTCATACGTGCTATTAATGAGAGAATTGATATTTTGAAGATTGCCAGCGACGGATTTAAGCTGCGCTATGACGAAGTGCGGAGGAGTGTTACCCTACCGGATTCCCCCACGATACAGTTTGCCCCGGGTCAGAAATTGGGACATATTTTAGGCCTCCAGCCATACATCGAAGCGTATGATAATAACCAGACTGTGCGGAAGAAGATTTATGCCGATATAAAAGCTGGTTTTTATACATTATTTATTTACAGCGACATCATCCAGCATCAGCTTGTGGGCGGCAGCTATGTACAACTTCTGAGAATGGCGCAAATAAGCGGCAAGAGCGGTGAAATTACCACGCTTCAATACACACGACCCGATTACGTGCCCTTATGCAAGCATCATTTTGACTCTGTAACAATCTTCATCTTATCGGACCAGGGCACTCCCGTTAAATTCAAGTACGGAAAGTGTATTGTGAGACTACATTTCCGGAAGAGACGCGATTAGCACGCTAGAAAATGGTGGCTCAGAGGCCGTACGGGGACCCAGGTGTTTATGCCCGCTACTATATTGCACAGTCAGGACAAGGATTAGAGGGGTTCAGCGGGAGCGAGTACATGTACGGATCGGGTCTGGCTGGGATATTTAAAGGCTTATTTCGGCGTGCTGTACCGCTTTTCAGAAGAGGCTTAGAATTGGTAAAACCACACGTGAAGAAGGCTGTCAAAAACATTGCTAAAGACGCCGTCACAACTGTCTCGTCAGCGCTTATGAATCGTATAAATACACAGCCCGAGCAAGGTGGCGCGGGTCTAGTTTATGTCGCTAAAAAAACGCATAAAAGAAAGCGTCGCTCATGCCCCGCTTTACCCCCGATCCTCATGAATAAAAAACAGCCAAGCGTCGACCCCGTCAGAAACGAGTGAGACGTACTGCTGAGGACATCTTCTGATCAACATGGCTTTCCTGCACGATGCTTCTGTAGAGTGCGCTAAATCTGAACTGGATATTTTTGACATACCGCCGACACAGACGAGTATAGAGAAATCCCTATTTGTAGAAGTTCAGCCGGTTGCCGCTCTGACGGATAATGCCCCGCTGGAATTTTTCATATCGGGTAGCGGGGATTATTATTACGACCTGAATAACACCCTGCTGTACATAAATTGTTGCATCGTCAAGCAGGATAATTCGAATATCGCCGATGACGCCCGTGTAGCTCTAATTAACTATCCTCTTGCTACTCTCTTTAATCAGGTCGATATTACTCTGGGGGACCGAGTTATCTCACAATCGGACAATCTCTACAGCTATAGAGCGTACATAGAGACTCTCTTAAATTACAGTTCACAGACGCTGTCCTCGCAATTTACTGCCGGTTTGTTCTATAAAGACACAGCTGGTCACCATAATGACCGAAGCTTGGACGGCCCAAATGCAGGATTTATTAAAAGAGCAGCTGCAACCCACCGCTCCAAACCCCTGGATCTCATTGGGCCAATTTTTGGTGATATATTTAATCAGCCTAAGCTAATATTGAACGGCCTCGATCTTAAGGTTAAGCTAACGAGAAATAAGGACGCTTTCTGCCTCATGTCTGCTGAGGCCGATCTGCTGAAAGTGCAAATCATGCAAGCCGCTCTCTTTGTAAAGAGAGTACAAGTGTCCCCAGCGGTCCGAATAGGCCACAGCCAGGCCCTCTTGGCAGCGACAGCCAAGTACGCTATTGACCGGACATGCATGAAAGTGTACAGTATAGCCGGTGGAACACGGATCACGAACCACGAGAATCTCTTCCTAGGCCAGATACCGAAAACTGTTATATTGGGTTTTGTAGATAATGAAGCATTTAGCGGGTCTTACGCCAGAAATCCCCTGTTCTTCCATCACTACAACGTCAATCACGCAGCCCTCTACCTGGACGGACAACAGATTCCTGCGAGGCCTTATAACCCTAACTTTAATGACTACTTAGCCGTCAGAGAGTATATGGCTCTCGCACATATATCAGGCAAGCAGAAAGCTGATTGTGCCATGGCCGTGGATCGTGAAGAGTTTATGTCCGGATTCACTCTGTTTGCGTTTGATTTATCAGCTGATCAGGAACCCGGTGGCCATTTCTCCCTCATTAAAACAGGTAACCTACGTGCTGAAGTCCGGTTTGCACTAGCGACACCCCATACGATAAACATGCTTGTTTTTGCAATCAACCCGGCCATTCTGGAAATTAATAATAGAAGAGAGATCTTGTACGATTTTAATTAGTGATGGATAGCCTGCAACTCACGACCATACTGAAGGGGGATAGCTTTACAGAGCGTGTGTTTGGCGGTGTGTTTCCGTGTGATTTGCTTCCACCACATCGGGTAAATCAACGCCCTGTCGGATTCATCGTAAATACAGACCCCGCACACCAACCTGGCAGACACTGGATATTAATCGTGCTCTGTGACGCCAAGAACGCCATATTTTTTGATAGCTACGGATTATGTGCTGACAACGCTATCTTTCCGAGCGAGTTTGTGACTTTCCTGAACAAGAATTGTGAGACTTATTATTATCAAAGCAACCAGATCCAAGATACGTTTAGCACTGTCTGTGGTCACTACTGCGTGTACTTTTTACATTTTTTAGCTCGGAACATATCGTTCAGTAAGATATTGAAGAAGTTTTCTGCTGATAAAACGCGTAATGATACAATTGTGAGAAATTTTATTGCTGAGAGAAGATCAAATTTAAAAACACAGCACTACTTCTGTTGGAATATACATCAAACTTGCGCTTGTCTAGAGAGAACACCATAACTGAGCGAGTCGTTTTGGTTCACAATTAGTTCAATGCTTGAAATGTCTTTGAGCTGTATTTATTACAATAAAATCTTGTAATCATGTTTTAGAATACCCTGTCATTGCTTTTTTAAAGGAGATATTTAGCATTCTGTAATATTGTAACACTGTCATAATGTGAGCACTTCATAATGTGACCTCGCCTTGACTTTCCACACATAATAGCCTGATCACAGGACTTGTCCTGGGTGAAACACACACAGATAAATTACCTTTACATACATTTATTGCGGGCCTTAAAAGAGCCTTATAAACCAAGATTCACAATAGACTGATCTCTGTACAAACCTCTATACTAGGGTTGAGCATTCCGATACTGCAAATATCGGGTATCGGCCGATATTGGCTGTATCGGAATTCCGATTCCGAGTTCCGATATTTTCGTCATATCGGATACCGGAATCGGGATTGTCACTGTCACTGTCAGTGTCCGTCGGTCGGGTCTGTCAGGAGTCAGCGGCACTTACCTGGCAGAAGATCTCCGGCGGTCACGGGCTGGACTGCTTCATGGCCGCAATCTTCTTTCCCCGGCGGTCACATGCAGTTTCTCGCGATAACTGCAGTGACTGCTGGGTAATCCCGGCCGTAAAGCAGTCAGTCCGATGACGTCACCGCCGGGGAAGCAGGTAATCAGCTGTGCTGCGTTGCGATGACAGGCTCTGCCTGTCATTGCGATGTAGCAGAGCTGGATCGTCGTGGGACTGTCGTTATGGACTGCGTCGGACAGGTGGTATACTGTTGGTTTGTTTTTTTTTTTTTTTACAGGAGATCGATGGCGTTGCAGGAATGAGAGTATAATAAAATTAATGAAAACTGTGTTGTCTCTTTTATTTCATTAAAATACTTTTTTCTTGCTGTGTCTTTTTTTTAAACATTTAAAAACTTTGGGATTAATAATGGATCGGTGTCTTATTGACACCTCTCCATTATTAACCGGGCTTATTGTCACTGTGCAATCAACGGTGACATTAACCCATTATTACCCCGCTTGCCACCGCTACAGGGCAAGTGGGAAGAGCCGGGTAAAGTGCCACAATTGGCACATCTTTTGATGCGCCAAATGTGGGGCTGCTGTAGCCTGGTATTATCAGGCTGTTGAGGGCCAAAATCCATGGGCCTTGACAGTCTTTTAATACCAGGCCGCAGCAGTCTGCATTTTACTTGGCTGGTTAACAAAAATAGGGGGGATCCCCACGCCGTTTTTTTTTCGAGGGGATCCCCTATTTTTGTTAACCAGCCAAGCTAAGCAGACTGCTGTGGCCTGGTATTATCAGGCTGGCAAGGTCCATTTATATTGGATCCTTACCAGCCTGAAAAACCAGGCCTCAGCGGTCTGCTTCATCTGGCTGGTTAACAAAAATAGGGGGGACCCCACGCCAATTTTTTTCGAGGGGATCCCCTATTTTTGTTAATCAGCCAAGATATGCAGACTGCTGTGGCCTGGTATTATCAGGCTGGCAAGGTCCATGGATCTTGGCTCCTTAACAGCCTGAAAATCCAGGCCTCAGCGGTCTGCTTCATCTGGCTGGTTAACAAAAATAGGGGGGACCCCACGCCAATTTTTTTCGAGGGGATCCCCTATTTTTGTTAATCAGCCAAGATATGCAGACTGCTGTGGCCTGGTATTATCAGGCTGGCAAGGTCCATGGATCTTGGCTCCTTAACAGCCTGAAAATCCAGGCCTCAGCGGTCTGCTTCATCTGGCTGGTTAACAAAAATAGGGGGGACCCCACGCCAATTTTTTTTGAGGGGATCCCCTATTTTTGTTAATCAGCCAAGATATGCAGACTGCTGTGGCCTGGTATTATCAGGCTGGCAAGGTCCATGGATCTTGGCTCCTTAACAGCCTGAAAATCCAGGCCTCAGCGGTCTGCTTCATCTGGCTGGTTAACAAAAATAGGGGGGACCCCACGCCATTTTTTTTTCGAAGGGAACCCCTATTTTTGTTAATCAGTTCCCTCTGACGTCACTGATTGTGTCCCTGGCTGACCTGAAGTGAAAGTGGAAAGCAATCAATTAAGCTTTCCACTTAAGGGCCCGTCTCACATAGCGATATCGCTACCGAGATCGCTGCTGAGTCACTAGTTTTGTGACGCAGCAGCGAGCTCACCAGCGATATCGCTGTGTGTGACATTCAGCGACGATCAGCCCCCCTGCCGGGTATCGCTGATCGTCGCTGAAATGTCAGGACCTTTTTTTGATCGCTGGTTTCCCGCTGACAGGCACGCATCGCTGCGTGTGACAGGCGGGAGACCAGCGATCCGCTGGTAACCAAGGTACACAGCGGGTTTCCAGGCGCGGGGCTGTGCCTAGAAACCCGCTGTGTACCTTGGATACCAGCGCCCTGATGCAGGGAGCTGGTATCCAAGGTACACAGCGGGTTTCCAAGCGCTGCGCGGTGCCTGGAAACCCGCTGTGTACCTTGGTTACCAGCGGATCGCTGGTCTCCCGCCTGTCACACGCAGCGATGCGTGCCTGTCAGAGGGAAACCAGCGATCAAAAAAAGGTCCTGACATTTCTGCGACGATCAGCGATACCCGGCAGGGGGGCTGATCGTCGCTGAATGTCACACACAGCGATATCGCTGGTGAGCTCGCTGCTGCGTCACAAAACTAGTGACTCAGCAGCGATCTCGGTAGCGATATCGCTATGTGAGACGGGCCCTTAAGCGATGTTACCCGCAGTGTCGCTGTCCCAGATCGCTGCCTGAGCTGCCTGTTTGGCAGCTCAGCAGCGATCATGTAGCGATACACCAGCGATCCTGACAAGTGCATATCGTTGTCGGGATCGCTGGCGTATCGTTATGTGACACCCAGCCTTTACTCTCCTGTCAGCCAGGAGAGGAACTCATTCATTTGGGGGTTTACTGTGAGGCTGCAGCAATAGCTGCGGTCCCTGCAGTAAACATTAACCCTTTCTGAAGGATTACACCGTGGGACCTGACTGTGCATGGGATAGGTAAGAATAATTTTGCTTTTTTAAATTTATTTTTATTACAGGAAATGGTTTTTGCAGTAAAATAAAAGATGGTCAAAAACATGTGTCTTTATTTCATTAAAATGATTTTTAATTAAAGTGTGTGTGTTTTATTTTTATTTCATGCAATAGGATTAATAATTGATAGTTGTCTAATTGACAGCTCTCAATTATTAACCTGGCTTAAGGTCACCTTTCAATAGCAAGGTGGCTTTAACCCCATATTAACCCATTCGCCACCGCTACAGGGCAATGGGAATAGACGGGCAAAGTGCCAGAAAGGGCGAATCTAATTATAGATTTGTCTTTCCTGCGGTGTCTGGGGGCAGATGTTAGTAGCCGGGGGGGGGCCAAAAATAATGGTCCCTCTCTGGGCTATTATTATCTGCCCCCACTCACTGGCTTTGTCTGTCTGGTTGCGAAAATAGGGCGGGAGCCCACGCATTTTTTTTCAGCAATTTTACACCTCATATATATATATATATATATATATACATGTCATTGAATTTGTGACACATATATATATATTTATATTTGTAGTTCATACACTTCTACATAGTATAATAGCCGCTAATTCAATTGCCGGCTTTTGTGAAAATGCAGAACCCGACATGAAATGACACTTGGTGTACATAGGGTTAACCATGTCCTTTGCTATCTGATTTGCACAAACAATTACATCAGTCTATGTGTGCAAAATTTCACACCTGTAGGGGTTAATTAAAGGTGTAAATTCGTAGCAAAAAAGTCCGTTTTTTTTACAACGAATTTACACCTTTAATTAACCCCTACAGGTGTGAAATTTTGCACACATAGACTGATTTAATTGTTTGTGCAAATTAGATAGCAAAGGACATGAAAAGACATGGTTAACCCTATGTACACCAAGTGTCATTTCATGTCGGGTGACCCGACATGAAATGACACTTGGTGTACATAGGGTTAACCATGTCTTTTCATGTCCTTTGCTATCTAATTTGCACAAACAATTAAATCAGTCTATGTGTGCAAAATTTCACACCTGTAGGGGTTAATTAAAGGTGTAAATTCGTAGCAAAAAAGTCCGCTTTTTTTACAACGAATTTACACCTTTAATTAACCCCTACAGGTGTGAAATTTTGCACACATAGACTGATTTAATTGTTTGTGCAAATCAGATTGCAAACGACATGAAAAGACATGGTTAACCCTATGTACACCAAGTGTCATTTCATGTCGGGTGCTTCTGTCTTTTCACAGAAGCCGGCTTTACCCGGCAATTGAATCAGAGGATATTTTACTATGTAGAAGTGTATAAACTATACATATATGTATATATATATATATGTCACAATGACATGTATATATATATATATATATATGTATTCTATGTGTGTATATTTAGTGTTTACAAGGAAAGAATGGGGTTTTTTTAGTTACAATATTTTGTTCCCATAGACTTACATGGGACTTCCGGTATCGGTATCGGGTATCGCCGATATTTTAATGGTATCGGCGATACCATTCCGATTCCGATACTTTTGGATATCGGAAAGTATCGCTCAACTCTACTCTATACACAATACAACACTAATTACTATATGTGGTTTCTATCTGTAATATTGTAACACTGGCATAATGTGAGCACTTCATAATGTGACCTCGCCTTGACTTTCCACACATAATAGCCTGATCACAGGACTTGTCCTGGGTGAAACACACACAGATAAATTACCTTTACATACATTTTTTGCAGGCCTTAAAAGAGCCTTATAAACCAAGATTCACAATAGACTGATCTCTGTACAAACCTCTATACACAATACAAAATTACTGTATCTAAATACCACTGACCTTCACGCAATTGTATTAGACTTCTAACACAACACAAGACCGGTACACTCCGTGCTAATAAGTAAGCTATCTTTAACAAACCCTGTAGCTGAGATGTCCCCATGTGTCAGTCCTATTAAAATATACATCTCCAAACTTTTACATACATATAAAACAAGCCTTTTATACGGGAGTCTGTATTTCACTAAGAGTCTGTATTTCACTAAAAATTCTTATATACTGGAGTCTGTATCTCACTAGAAATCCTTATATAGTGAAGTCTGTATTTCACTAAAACACCACAGACTAATCAAATCCACGGGATAAAATATAAATAGAGACAAATAAATCACTTTGATTGAAATTCACAAATCCAGCAGACCAGATTTCCCAGCCTGATCAAAGTCCAGCCAGATCAAATCCCAGGGAGACGGATTAAATGATAGGGGGCGTGACGACCTGGATCAATCTGACAGGGAGACGGATTAAATGATAGGGGGCGTGACGACCTGTCAGATTGAGTTTGACGAAGGGTGGGGTATCTATACTACTAAGGCCACAGGAGAAAAGTAGTCAGACACATAGTCAACGCCTAGAGACGATGGTACAGGAGTATCTCCAAGTCAACATCGAAGCCATGACTGTGTAACTGGACCCTTGCTCTTTTTGGGCTTCCAATCTGGATAAATGGCCGGAGCTCGCCACTCACGCCATGGAGATCTTGTCATGCCCCGCAGCCAGCGTTCTCTCTGAACGTGTGTTTAGCACTGCTGGTGGTGTGCTGACAGATAAGCGGAAGCGGCTGTCCACTGAGAATGTAGACAGACTCACGTTCATAAAGATGAACAAATCATG
>JARQOD010000384.1:146765-159927 GCA_033576555.1 Oophaga sylvatica
GATCCGCAAGGACTTTTCTACCCCTGTGTCATCCTGGGGAGAGTAAAAGCTTGAGGATTTGTTAAAATCACCTCACCAACCGTTTTAAGCAACTCTGGGGCAATTGATGCCACTTAACAGGTGCAAGTGCCCCAAATTTTTGGAAAAAATGGAGACTCTTTTTGGAGTCCCCTTGCTGTGTTTTTCGTGACGTTACAAAAGCAAGACACATGCACATAAATGGGGATCACCAAAAGAAATCAATCACAAAGGAATAAATATAGCATAACAATTTATTGAAGTACAAAAAAGAAAAAACACACACCTAATTAAAACAGTTGAAAAACACACATAGTATAAAGAAAGTCCAACACAAGAGAGAGTAAAATACTCTAAATACTCATATGCCAATCTTAGTACCTAACAATAAAAGATAACACCACTATCAAAAAATTAGCTGTGCACCTAGACTCCTGTTGTTACCATCATTAATTGCATGGAAAGAGGAAAATGATAAATTGGCCTAAAATGCAAGTATGAATAACTGAGCAACCTAACATACCTATATTGATCATTAAATAACCTGACCATCTGGTGTAGAGATCTCAGAATAGCCCAGAAGGACGTAATGCAACCAAAAGTCAGATAGACAAATAAGGAGAAGGGCAGCAGATCAAAGTATACCAACAGGGAGGAATGATAACCCCATTGAGGCCGGCATATGAGTACCAGGACCCACTAGTGTTTTCTCACATGCAAGGAGTGATCCCAATTATATTGATACTTAAGGTGGTGCCCGCTTATTAAATTGTTTCCGTTTTACGTGACGTTGGCATCATCAATTACAGGTGGGTTGGGTTTCCCCCCCCTTTAACCGTAAGAAACTACATACACTATGGCTTGGGGTAACACAGATGGTTGAGTGTGAAGAGCTGTTTACTCATACTATAGCCTGGGAATCAGAGGTCTGCTCCAAAGCTTCAGTGTCTGCTAGTCAGTGGAGTAGCCACGGGCTGTAGAATTAATTACAATATTTTTTTTCAAATTCCTTTTTTATTTTTAATTTTGTGGTGAAAAACTACAAGAAAATACAATATACATAGTAAAAGGAGTAGTATAACTATAAATCTATTCATAATGACAGTACATTGGGGGGTACAGGCCAGGGAGGGTTTTCCATCAACATCCAGATCAAGCATGTATTTTTCCATATGAAAGATAGAGAGAGAGGGAGCGGACCACGGCAGACCACCAATCAATAAAGTGCGATTATGATCATTGTTGTGCCGACATCACGGATAACTTTAGTTGGGGGCTAGATGGTAGGCGTCAGAGTTTTCCAAATCAATCCAATTCATCCAAATCACACAGTATCTATCAACATCAGCCGGTGAGATGGCAATCAGATGCTCCATCCTATTAAGGAGGGAGATCTGTGCAAACCATTCCTCCACAGTGGGTGGGTCTCTGCTTTTCCAGTGTCGTGGAATGACATTCTTAGCCGCCTGTATTAGGTAGCCTATTGATGACCTTTTATAACTACGTTTACTTATTGGTAACATTGATAAAAGGAGGGCTACTGGCGTATTAGGGATAGTCAAACCAGTTATTTTCTCAATCATGGGAACCACCTTTGCCCAAAATGCATTTATTATAGGGCATGCCCACCATATGTGTGACATTGTCCCTTCCCCTCCCCACATCTCCAACATCTATGGGAGACCACTGGATACCATCTATGAAGGACTGCTGGTACCCGGTACCATCTAGAGATAATTTTGAAGGAGGTTTCCTGAGCTTTGGACCTATTGAGGTTTTATGTGTTAGGAAGAAACATTTATCCCATTATGAGTCACAGAAGGACTTCCCTAGTTCCCTTTCCCATGCACCGCAGAATCCTGGCCTATTGTCAGTTACCTGGGCAATGAGGAGATTATACAGTAGGGAGATGGAGTGTGTAGGGGGTGACAATGATAGGCTCAATTTTTCAAAGTTTGTGAGATCTCTATGAAAATGTGTGCGCTTCTTCATAGTTGAATAGAAGTGTTGTAACTGGCTATATTCAAAATTTGCCTTCGGGGAATTGGCTCTTCCCTGTAACAAGTCATTGAGGGGGAGCAGCAAAGTATTGGAGATGAGATGAGAAAATAATATCGGATGGGATTTATTTGAACCGAGAAATCTATTTGCAGATAGTCCTGGTGGGAAATCTGGATTATCTGAAATCAGGAGCAAGGGGCCCTGGGGTCGATTGAGGATAAGCTTTTTTTTGGGGATCTCAAAGCCAAAGCAGTGGCATAAGTTCTATATGACATAAGGCCAAGAGAGGGGACAATTAAATGGGCGCACAATGAGAGAGTGGTAAGAGCTTTAGGACAAATGGATTGAGCTATTTTGACCCACAATTTCCCCTCTGAATGATGAAAGAAGTCAAGGATTCTAGCGTGTACTGCTGCCATGTAATACCTTCTACAATCCGGAAGGCTAAGGTCCCCCTTTTGTTTGTGTCTGATCAGAACGTCCCCCCAAATGCGTGGACGCCCACTTGCCCAGATAAATCTGGAAAAGCTACTGCGTAGTCTTTCCCAAAAATTTGAGGGAATTACCACGGGAATGGTTTGGAAGAGGTATAAGAGTTTAGGTAGGACGTTCTTTTTAGTATATTTATTCTGCCGAACCAGGAAAAATCCTTCACCGACCAAGAAGTAAGATCTCTATGGAGTTGTTCAATAAAGGGCCCAAAATTAAGAAAAAATAGACGGGAGAGGTCTCTATGAATACGAATTCCTAAGTATTTGATACCTTGTGAGGGCCAGGCAAAGGGAAAGTTGGACTGGATGGAATTCTGTATGGATTTGGGGAGGGAAACATTGAGGGCCTCAGACTTCGCTGCATTTTTAAAATTTGACCATGTACCAAAGTGATCTATTTCAGCCATAACAGCAGTGATGGATATATGTGGTTAAGTGATATATACTAGCACATCATTCATCAGCAAATGCAGAGCACTTGTACTCGGTGCCTCCCACCTCAATCCCCCTAATATTGGGGTTATTGTGAATTGATGAGAGCAGGTGCTCCATCACTAGGATGTATAAGAGAGGGGACAGAGGACATCCCTGCCTTGTCCCATTGGTGATTATGAAAGGTGATGATAATGTTCCATTTATCTTCAGCCTAGCTGACAGATTGCGATACAGGGCCATGATTTTGGCTATAAAAGGGTCCCCTACCCCAAGCTTTTTAAGAGAATAATATATGGCGTGCCAGGAGTCTCTATGGAATGCTTTCTCAGCATCCAACGAGAGTATCTAATTACAAATTTTTAACTGCATCTAGCCCAGACAATAATTTTGGGACTAGTAGCAGTGTCTGCTACTCAGCAGATTAACCCAGCTGTTAAGCAAGCTACACCACCTGTAGTTTGGACACTTAATTTTTTCAAAGGAAATGCTTCGGGCCCCGGGATACTCAGTGAAGAGCATCGGGGAGGCACCACAAGGCACAGGGGCTGTGACTGGCGGTAGGACGCCTTGCGGTGGACCACCAAGCTCGATCCTTATAAAGCTTTTTAACTGCAGCAGCTTTAGTGGACGTCATTGGAGCTGGAATTACCCCGGCTGCTTGCATGAGACTTGCCCTCCAAAGGTAAAAGGATTTAAAGTGTACTCATTCAAATTAGAGAGACAATTTAAAAGATTAGACCTGCCTCCACCGCAGGGGGGCTCGCTCGACCCACCAGCGGACAGGCACCAGTATTGGGAGAGGGGGGCTGGCCGTCAGGGTTCACCGCAGCTCTGGCACAAACCCGGCGACACGCAGGTCGCACGGGCAGGAACGGACTGGCCGTGTCGGCTTAGCACTTTTTTGGTTTTAGAAGGGCATGACATGCCTATATCTGTGTCTCCCCCTCCTTTTACTCCTCCACCTCTTTTCTTTTCGCATGACTATATGTACTTGTCACTTTTCCATGTGTTAGTTGTGTCTTCTGAGCAGTTTGTCAACTTTTGGACACCTTTGAAGTGTTTTCTATGTGTTTTCTATTTGTTTCTATGTGTTTTTGTCTGCCTGCCATTGGTTTTAACGGTGTTCGACGGTGTTCAATGAACGGTTCGACTAACAGTTCATCTAACACACGGGTGTTCGGCGAACCGAACCGAACTCGAACACTAGGGGGGTGGCTCAACACTAGTTACGAGTGGTTCCCATGGTGAGAGGAGGTGTGAAATTGGGGCTCCTCGTTTGGGACCATCGGGGAATACAAATAGCACCCGATTCAGAGTGCCCTGCGTTTCCCAGCGACAGAGTGCTGAGACTGCAGAACTGCACAGCAGATTTCCTGGATACTCTGATCAAATTAAGATCGGTTGATCCTTCCCCTACCCGCAGCACCGTTAGTCTAATTTAAATTTACTGCCATCCTCCCAAGGCCGGGACCAAGAAAAGGTTTTGATAGTCGCAGTGTGTAAGAAAAAGTATATCTACCACTCATTACTGTTATGTTGGAAAATAAAAGAAATGTGGCCAATCTTCAGTAAAGTTCAGCTTTCAAGTTAGCACAGGACCCCCCGTGTATGATTCTTTTGTCCGCGGCCTCACACCTTGCCGGCATCAACATAACTCTCAGTCTTTTATATCTGTCATCTCCCCCTTTATAATTGCCACCTAACCTAGGGATTGCTAGAGCCATCGTAGCCACCGTGACTGAACCAACCTCCGAGATACTAGACTCTGCATCTAAAGGCGGTGCGACACTAGGAACCCACCTAATGGATGGACCCCATATAATCAAATTCACCATATTGATTTTGTACCTCCATAATCTTTTTTTTTACACAGTGACAGCAATGTCTGCCCTGCTGCAAAGTTATATGCACCCCATTACACCTTGCAAACCACATACTGGATGGGTCCCATAAAATCAACTTCACCATATTCATGTTGTACTCCTGTACTCTTTTGTTTGCACAGTGAGAGCAATGTCTGCCCTGCTGCAAAGTCACATGCATCCCACTACACCTTGGAAACCACATACTGGATGGGCCAAATAAAATCAACTTCACCATATTCATTTTGAACTCCCGTACTCTTTCTCTTTAACATTGGCAGCAAGGCTAGCCCTGATGTATAGCCGTATGCCACCCATTACAACTTGGAACCCACATACTGGTTGGGCCCCGTAAAATCAGCTTCACCATATTCATTTTATACTCCCGTACTCTTTTTTTTACACATTGACAGCAATGTTTGCCCTGCTGCAAAGTCATATGCACCCCATTATGCCTTGGAAACCACATACTGGATCTGTCCCGTAAAATCCACTTCACCATATTCATTTTGTAATTCCGTACACTTTTGTTTACACAGTGACAGCAATGTCTGCCGTGCTGCAGTCTTATGCACCACATTATGTCTTGGAAACCACATACTGGATGAGCCCTGTAAAATCCACTTCACCATATTCCTTTTGTACTCTCGTACTCTTTGTTTTACAAATTGACAGCAATGTCTGCCCTGCTGCAAAGTCATATGCATCCCATTACGCCTTGGAAACCACATACTGGATGGGGCCCGTAAAATCAATTTCACTATGTTCATTTTTTACTCCCATACTCTTTTGTTTAAATATTGGCAGCAAGGCCAGCCATGCTGCATAGTCATGTGCACCCCTTTACACTTTGCAACCCGTATACTGTATGGGCCCCGTAAAATCACTTTCACCATATTCATTATGTGCTCCAGTACTCTTTTCCTTACACAGTGATAGCAATGTCTGCCCTGATGCAAAGCCATATGCACCTATTAAGCATTGGAAAACACATACTGGATAAGCTCCGTAAAATCCACGTCACCATATTCATTTTGTACTCCTGTAATCTTTTGTTTACACAGTGACAGCAATGTCTGACCTGCTGCAAAGTCATGTGCTCCCCATTACACCTTGGAACCCACATACTGGGTGGGCCCTGTAAAATCCACGTCACTATATTCCTTTTGTACTCCTGTACTCTTTTGTTTAAACAATGGCAGCAAGTCCAGCCCTTTTGCATAGCCATATGCACCCCATTACTCCTTGGAACCCACATACTGGATGGGCCCCATAAAATTAACTTCATCATATTCATTTTGTACTCCCATGCTCTTTGTTTTACACATTAACTGCAATGTTTGTCCTGCTGCAAAGTCATATGCACCCCATTACACCTTGGAACCCACATACTGGATGGGTCCCATAAAATCATCTTCACCATATTCATTTTTTACTCCCGTACTATTTTGTTTACACAGTGACAGCAATAACTGGCATACCCGGACAAGTGCCGGGGCCCTGAGCAGACGGAGGGGCCCTCTCGCCGTAGGGCACCCTGGTGCCCGTTAGCGGATGAGAGCGGTACCAGCACTGCCACTGGGCCCCCCCGCTTGCTCAGGGCCCTGGCAGCAGCCAGCGCAATACTTACCTCTCTCCGTGACTCCGCAGCTCCAGGGTCCAAGGGGCGCCTGCGCTTCCTCTCACAGCAGCGCCGCTAAATGACATCATCATTCAGCGGCTGGCTGTGGCAGAGAGAGCGCGGATGCCGGACAGGTGAGATGTGAGGTGTGTGTGTGTATGTAGTGCGGTGCTTTGCGTGTGTGTATTTGAGAGAGTGCTGCGGTGCTGTCTGTGTGTGGTGCTGTTTGTGTGATGGTGGTGAGGGCAGGCAGTGATGGTGGTGAGGAGCCGGAGGCAATGATGATGGGGAGGCGATGATGATGGGGAGGCAATGATGATAATGATGGGGAGGCGATGATGATGGGGAGGCAATGATGATGATGATGATGGGAGTCAATGATAATGATGGGGAGGAAATGATGATGATGATGGGGAGGCAATAATGATGATGATGGGGAGGCAATGATGATGATGATTGGGAGTCTTTCCACAGCGCCATTTCCTGAGCCGTAACAGCGCAGAATGCAATACAGTGCAGAGGAAAGCTCCATATTTTGTATGGAGCATTATATGGGGACCAGTATCCTGTATGGAGCATTATTTGGGGTCCAATATTCTTAATGGAGCATTATATTTGGCCCATAATACTGTAAGGAGGACTATGTGGTGCCCATAATATTGTATGGAGGACTGTACTGTCCAGTCTGTACTGTGCGCTGCGAGGATTTGGCGGTTTTTGAGCTATTGTAGAATTTACAATAGAGATCACTCATGTAATGGAAGAAGTGAAGAGTTTGGCACTGTACTATACCCATATTTCTCTGCAGTATCTGTGCATCATGAATCGTGGTCTGTGTTAAAGGGGCCCACTGAGACTCTTTCGCCCGGGGCCCATAAAAACCTGGAGCCGGCCCTGCCTGCTGCAAAGTCATATGCACCACATTACACTTTGGAACCCACATACTCAATGGGCCCTGTAAAATCCACGTCACTGTATTCCTTTTGTACTCCTGTACTCTTTTGTTTACACAGTGACAGCAATGTCTGCCCTGCTGCTCAGTCATATGCATCCCTTTACGCCTTGGAACCCACATACTGGAAGGGCCCCGTGAAATCAATTTCACCAAGTTCACTTTGTACTCTTGTAATTTTTTTTTTAATCATTGGCAGCAAGGCCAGCCCTGATGCAAAGCCATATGCAACCCATTACAACATGTAACCAACATACTGGATGGGCCCCGTGAAATCCACGTCACCATATTCCTTTTGTACTCCAGTACTCTTTTGATATACAGTGACAGCAATGTCTGCCCCGCTGCAAAGTCATATGCACCCCATACGCCTTGGAACAAACATACTGGATGGGCTCCGTAAAATCAACTTCACCATATATTATTGTACTCCCATAAGCTTTTGTTTAAACATTGCCTGCTTTAAAGCCATATAAACCCCATTACACCTTGGAACCCACATACTCAATGGGCCCCTTAAAATCCACTTCACCATATTCTTTTTGTACTCCTGTACTCTTGTTTACACAGTGACAGCAATGTCTGCCCTCCTGCAAAGTCATATGCACCCCATTACACTTTGGAAACCACATACTGGATGGGTCCCGTAAAATCCACGTCACGATATTCTTTTTGTACTTCCGTACTCTTTTGTTTACACAGTGACAGCAATGTCTGTCCTGCTGCAAAGTCATATGCACCCCATTACGCATTGGAACCCACATATTGGATGGGCCTCGTAAAATCATTTTCACCATATTCCTTTTGTAAACCTGTACTCTGTTTTTTACATTGATAGCAATGTCTGCCCTGCTGCAAAGTCATATTCACCCCATTACACCTACATGCTGGATGGGTCCCGTTAAATCCACGTCACCGTATTCCTTTTGTACTCCCGTACTCTTTTGTTCACACAGTGACAGCAATGTCTGCTCTCCTTCAAAGTCATATGCACCATATTACGTAAAATCATCTTCACCATATTGATTTTGTACTTCCGTACTCTTTTGTTTACACATTGACAGCAATGTCTGCCCTGCTGCAAAGTCATATGCACCCCATTACACCTTGGAACCTTCATACTGGATGGGCCCCGTAAAATCATCTTTACCATATTCATTTTGTACTCCCGTACTCTTTTGTTTGCACAATGAAAGCAATGTCTGCCCTGCTGCAAAGTCTTATGCACTAATTACGCCTTGGAACCCACATACTGGATGGGCCCCGTAAAATCAACTTCACCGCATTCCTTTTGTACTCCTGTACTCTTTTGTTTAATTAATGGCAGCAAGGTCAGTACTGTTGCATAGCCATATGCACCCCATTACACTTTGGAACCCACATAATGGATGGGCCCCGTAAAATCAACTTCACCATATTCCTTTTGTACTCCTGTACTCTTTTTTTACACAGTGACAGCAATGTCTGCCCTGCTGCAAAGTCATATGCACCCCATTACGCCTTGGAAACCACATACTGGATCGACCCCGTAAAATCAACTTCACCATATTCATTTTGTACTCCAGTACTCTTTTGTTTCAATATTGGCAGCAATTCCAGTCCTGTTGCATAGCCATATGCACCACATTACACCTTGGAACCCACATACTGGATGGGCCCCATAAAATCCACTTCACCATATTCCTTTTGTACTCCCGTACTTTTTTGTTTACACAGTGACAGCAATGTCTGCCCTGCTGCAAAGTCATATGCACACCATTACACCTTGGAAATCACATACTGGATGGACCCCGTAAAATCAACTTCACCATATTCCTTTTGTAATCCCGTATACTTTGTTTTACACATTGATAGTAATGTCTGCCCTGCTGCCAAGTCATATGCACCCCATTACACTTTGGAAACCACATAATGGATGGGCCCCGTAAAATCAGCTTCACCATATTAATTTTGTACTCACATACTCTTTTGTTTAAATATTGGCAGCAAGGCCAGTCCTGCTGCATATCAATATACACCCCTTACACCTTGGAACCCACATACTGGAATGCCCCATAAAATCCACATCACCATGTTTTGTACTCCCGTACACTTTGTTTTACACATTGACTGCAATATCTGCCCTGCTACAAAGTCATTTACACCACATTACACCTTGCAACCCATATACTGGATAGGCCCCTTAAAATCAACTTCACCATATTCATTTTGTGCTCCCGTACTCTTTTGTTTACACAGTGATAGCAATGTCTGCCCTGCTGCAAAGTCATATGCCCCCCATTACACCTTAGAACCCACATACTGGATGGGCCCCGTAAAATCAATGTCACCATATTCATTTTGTACTCCCATACTCTTTTGTTTACACAGTGACAGCAATGTCTGCCCTGCGTCAAAGTCATATGCATCCCATTACGTCTTTTAAAACACATACTGGATGGTTCCCGTAAAATTAACTTCACCATATTCATTTTGTACTCCTGTACTCTTTTGTTTACACAGTGACAGCAATGAGTACCCTGCTGCGAAGTCCTATGCACCCCATTACACCTTGGAACCCACATACTGTATGGGCCCCGTAAAATCCACTTTACAATATTCATTTTGTACTCCCGTACTCTTTTGTTTAAATATTGGCAGCAAGGCCAGTCCTGCTGCATAGCCATATGCACCCCTTACACCTTGGAACCCACATACTGGATGGGCCCCATAAAATTCACGTCACCACATTACTTTTGTACTCCTGTACTCTTTTGTTTACACAGTGACAGCAATATCTACCCTGCTGCAAAGTCATATGCACCCCATGACCGCATATGGCGACTCATTGGCGTTTCTTACCTTTTAACTGCCCACTCTTAGCCCCCCAACAATTTGCCGATAACGCTCCTTGAAAATAAAAACATTACACTTAAATTATTTTGGATAATATTGGCCACAGCAGCCAGTTTAATAACAAATATAACATAGAAATACATAACAATATATGTATAAACATCTTTAACCCCTCTCTGCCATCAGACGTACTATTCCGTCCATGTGACCCTGGACCTAATTCCCATGGACGGAATAGTACGTCATAGGCGATCAGCTGCGCTCCCGGGGGGAGCGTAGCTGATCGCCGCCGGGTGTCAGCTGTATATCACAGCTGACACCCAGCACTAGGTGTCAGGAGCGGTCACGGACCGCTCCCGGCACATTAACCCCTGGCACACCGCGATCAAACATGATCGCGGTGTGCCCGGGGCACAGGGGAGGATCGCGCAGGCAGGGGGCTCCCTGCGCGCCCCCCTGAGACCCTCAGAGCAGCGCGATGTGTCGCGATGTTCCGAGGGTCCGTCCTCCCTCCAGGTCCCCGGATCCAAGATGGCGCCGGGGTCCTGCAGGGAGGCGGCTTCCTCAGTGCCTGCTGAGAGCAGGCACTGAGAAGCCTGCAGCGATGCCAGAGTGATCGCTGGTGTGACAGAGTGCTGTGCACACTGTCACACCAGCGATCTGATAAAATACTGTGATGTCCCACCCTGGGACAAAGTAAAAAAGTAAAAAAAATAAAAATAAAAAGTGGTAAAAAAAAATCATAAAAAAAAAAAAATATTCCCCAATAAATTCATTTCTTCCTGTAAATAAAAAAAAACAAAACAATAAAAGTACACATATTTGGTATCGCCACGTCCATAACGACCCCCCCTATAAAACTGTCCCACTAGTTAACCCGTTTAGTGAACCCCTTAAAAAAATTAAAAAAAAAAACTAAGCAAAAAATCAATGCTTTATCATCATACCGCCGAACAAAAAGTGGAATAACACGCGATCAAAAAGACGGATATCAATAAACATGGTACCGCTGAAAACGTCATCTTGTCCCACAAAAAACGAGCTGTCATACAGCATCATCAGCGAAAAAATAAAAAAGTTATAGCTCGCAGAATAAAGCGATGCAAAAATAATGATTTTTTATATAAAATTGTTTTTGTTCTATAAAAGAGCCAAAACATAAAAAAATGATATAAATGAGGTATTGCCGTAATCGTACTGACCCGAAGAATAAAACTTTATAAATTTTGCCACACGCGGAACGGTATAAACGCCTCCCCCAAAAGAAATTCATGAATTGCTGATTTTTGTTCATTCTAACCTCCCAAAAATCGAAATAAAAAGCGATCAAAAAATGTCACGTGCTCAAAAATGGTACCAATAAAAACGTCACCTCGTCCCGCAAAAAATAAGACCTCACATGACTCTGTGGGCCAAAATATGCAAAAATTATAGCTCTCAAAATGTGGTGATGCAAAAAACTACTTTTTGCAATAAAAAGCGTCTTTTAGTGTGACAGCTGCCAATCACAAAAACCCACTATAAATAGTAAATCAAACCCCCCTTTATCACCCCCTTAGCTAGGGAAAAATAATAAAATTAAAAAAAATTATTTATTTCCATTTTCCCATTAGGGTTAGTGTTGCGGCTAAAGTTAGGGTTAGGATTGGCGCTAAAGTTAGTATTAGGGTTATGGTTGGGATTAGGATTAGGGGTGTGTTAGGGTTAGGTTTGTGGTTAGGGTTGGGACTAGGGTTAGGGTATGTTGGGGTTAGGGTTGGAGTTAGAATTGGGGGGTTTCTGCTGTTTAGGCACATTAGGAGCTCTCCAAATGTGACATGGCGTCTGATCTCAATTCCAGCCAATTCTGCGTTGAAAAAGTCAAACGGTGCTCCTTCACTTCTGAGCTCTGCCATGCGCCCAAACAGTATTTTATCCCCGCATATGGGGTATCAGCATACTCTGGACCACAAGAGTTATTGTGCAATTTGTCCTATTTCTTCTGTTACTCTTGGGAAAATAAAAAACTGGGGGCGACAAAATCTTTTTTGTAAAAAAAAAATGATTTTTTTGTTTTTACGGCTGTATGTTATAAATTTTCTGTGAAGCACTTGGGGCTTCATAGCGCTCACCACACTTCTAGATAAGTTCCTTGTGGGGTCTATTTCCAAAATGGGGTCACTTGTGGGGGTTTCCACTGTTTAGGCGCATCAGGGGCTCTCCAAATGCGACATGACGCCCCCAGACCATTCCATCAAAGTCTGCAATCCAAAACGTCACTACTTCCCTTCCGAGCCCAGACGTGCACCCATACAGTCGTTTTCTCACACATGTTGGGTATCAGCGTACTCAGGACAAATTGGACAACAACTTTTGGGGTCCAATTTCTCCTGTTACCCTTGAGAAAATAAAATATTGGGGGCGAAAAAAAATCATTTTTGTAAAAAAAAAAGGATTTTTTATTTTTACAGCTGTACGTTATAAACTTCTGTGAAGCACTTCGGGGTTCAAAGTGCTCAACATACTTCTAGATAAGTTCCTTGTGGGGTCTATTTTCCAAAATGGGGTCACTTGTGGGGGGTTTCCACTGTTTAGGCGCATCAGGGGCTCTCCAAATGCGACATGATGCCCCCAGACCATTCCATCAAAGTCTGCAATCCAAAACGTCACTACTTCCCTTCCGAGCACAGACGTGCACCCATACAGTCGTTTTCTCACACATGTTGGGTATCAGCGTACTCAGGACAAATTGGACAACAACTTTTGGGGTCCAATTTCTCCTGTTACCCTTGAGAAAATAAAATATTGGGGGCGAAAAAATCATTTTTGTAAAAAAAAAAAGGATTTTTTATTTTTACAGCTGTACGTTATAAACTTCTGTGAAGCACTTTGGGGTTCAAAGTGCTCAACATACTTCTAGATAAGTTCCTTGTGGGGTCTATTTTCCAAAATGGGGTCACTTGTGGGG
>JARQOD010000385.1:0-133380 GCA_033576555.1 Oophaga sylvatica
TAACGTAGAGCCGTAAATTAAAAAATTATATTTTTTTCACAAAATTGATCTTTTCACCCCAATTTTTATTTTCCCAAGGGAAACAAGACTCCAAAAGTTATTGTGCAATTTGTCCTGAGTGCGCTGATACCCCATATGTGGGGGTAAACCACTGTTTGGGTGCATGGCAGAGTTTGGAAGGGAAGGAGCGCCGTTTGACTTTTTCAACGCAGAATTGGCTGGATGCCATGTCGTGTTTGGAGAGCTCCTGATCTGCCTAAACAGTGGAAACCCCCCACAAATGACACCATTTTGGAAACTAGACCCTTTCAAGGAACTTATCTAGATGTGTGGTGAGCACTTTGAACCCCAAAGTGCTTCACAGAAGTTTATAACGTACAGCCGTAAAAATAAAAAATCCTTTTTTTTTTTTTACAAAAATGATTTTTTCGCCCCCAATATTTTATTTTCACAAGGGTAACAGGAGAAATTGGACCCCAAAAGTTGTTGTCCAAATTGTCCTGAGTACGCTGATACCCAATATGTGGGAGAAAACTACTGTATGGGCACACGTCGGGGCTCGGAAGGGAAGTAGTGACGTTTTGGATTGCAGACTTTGATGGAATGGTCTGGGGGCGTCATGTCGCATTTGGAGAGCCCCTGATGCGCCTAAACAGTGGAAACCCCCCACAAGTGACCCCATTTTGGAAAATAGACCCCACAAGGAACTTATCTAGAAGTGTGGTGAGCGCTATGAAGCCCCAAGTACTTCACAGAAGTTTTATAACATACAGCCGTAAAAACAAAAAAATAATTTTTTTTTTTACAAAAATGATTTTGTCGCCCCCAGTTTTTTATTTTCCCAAGGGTAACAGGAGAAATAGGCCAAATTGCACAATAACTCTTGGGGTCCAGAGTATGCTGATACCCCATATGTGGGGTAAACTACTGTTTGGGCGCATGGCAGAGCTCAGAAGTGAAGGAGCACCGTTTGACTTTTTCAACGCAGAATTGGCTGGAATTGAGATCAGACGCCATGTCACATTTCGAGAGCTCCTGATGTGCCTAAACAGCAGAAACCCCCCAATTCTAACTCCAACCCAAACACCAATAACCCTAGTCCCAACCCTAACCACAAACCTAACCCTAACACACCCATAACCCTAATCCTAACGTTAGCGCCAACCCTAACCCTAATACTAACGTTAGCGCCAACCCTAACCCTAACTTTAGCCGCAACCCTAACGGGAAAATGGAAATAAATACATTTTTTTAATTTTATTATTTTTCCCTACCTAAGGGGGTGATAAAGGGGGTTTGATTTACTATTTATAGCGGGTTTTTGTGATTGGCAGCTGTCACGCTAAAAGACGCTTTTTATTGCAAAAAATAGTTTTTTGCATCACCACATTTTGAGAGCTATAATTTTTGCATATTTTGGCCCACAGAGTCATGTGAGGTCTTATTTTTTGCGGGACGAGTTGACGTTTTTATTTGTACCATTTTTGAGCACGTGACATTTTTGATCGTTTTTATTTCGATTTTTGGGTGGTTAGAATGAACAAAAATCAGCAATTCATGAATTTCTTTTGGGGGAGGCGTTTATACCGTTCCGCGTGTGGTAAAATTGATAAAGCAGTTTTATTCTTCGGGTCAGTACGATTATGGCGATACCTCATTTATATCATTTTTTTAGGTTTTGGCGCTTTTATAGAATGAAAACAATTTTATATAAAAAAAATCATTATTTTTGCATCGCTTTATTCTGCGAGCTATAACTTTATTTTTTCGCTCATGATGCTGTGTGATGGCTCGTTTTTTTGCGGGACAAGATGACGTTTTCAGTGGTACCATGTTTATTTATATCGGTCTTTTTGATCGCGTGTTATTTCACTTTTTGTTCGGCGGTATGATGATAAAGCATTGATTTTTTGCTTCGTTTTTTTTTTTTTTTTTTAAGGGGTTCACTAAAGGGGTTAACTAGTGGGACAGTTTTATAGGGGGGTCGTTACGGACGCGGCGATACCAAATATGTGTACTTTTATTGTTTTTTTTTTTTTATTTACAGGAAAAAATGAATTTATTGGGGAATATTTTTTTTTTTTTATGATTTTTTTTTTACACTTTTTATTTTTTTTACTTTGTCCCAGGGTGGGACATCACAGTATTTTATCAGATCGCTGGTGTGACAGTGTGCACAGCACTCTGTCACACCAGCGATCGCTCTGGCATCGCTGCAGGCTTCCCCAGCGCCTGCTCTCAGCAGGCACTGAGGAAGCCGCCTCCCTGCAGGACCCCGGCGCCATCTTGGACCTGGGGACCTGGAGGGAGGACGGACCCTCGGAACAGCGCGACACATCGCGCTGCTCTGAGGGTCTCAGGGGAGCGCGCAGGGAGCCCCCTGCCTGCGCGATCCTCCCCTGTGCCCCGGGTACACCGCGATCATGTTTGATCGCGGTGTGCCAAGGGTTAATGTGCCGGGAGCGGTCCGTGACCGCTCCTGACACACAGTCACGGGTGTCAGCTGTGATAATCAGCTGACACCCGGCGGCGATCAGCTGCGCTCCCCCCGGGAACGCAGCTGATCGCCCATGACGTACTATTCCGTCCATGGGAATTAGGTCCAGGCACACATGGACGGAATAGTACGTCTGATGGCAGAGAGGGGTTAACAACCATACATCCGCTTCTGCTGGTTGTTCGCCTTTTTTTTGTTGTACTGGGAGACATCCGTCGTTTGGGTCATTTTCCAAGTTGGGATCGGCTGTACCTGAAGAGGAGAATTTTTCTGGTCTTTTGGAGAAAGTTTGGACTGATGTGCGTGGTAATCTTCAGGAGGCTAACAAGAGATCCAAAGTGTATTTTGATAGAAAACGACAAGAGGTTTTGTTTGCTATTGGTGACATGGTTTGGTTGTCCTCTAAGAATCTGCGCTTGAGGATTCCGTCTAAGAAATTGGGTCCCAAGTTTGTAGGGCCCTTTAAGGTGCTTCAGGTTATTAACCAATCTGCTGTTAAGTTGGAGCTTCCCACCTCCTGGAAGATTAATCCGGTGTTTCATGTTTCTCTCTTGAAAAAAGCTGAGGTCTCAGATGGAGACGTCTCGGCCACTATTCCCCTGGTGTTGGAGGACGGGCAATATGAGATTTCCCGCATCCTAAATTCTAGACGGAATGGAGGGAGTTTACAGTACCTCGTCGCTTGGAAGGGTTATGGACCCGAGGATAACTCATGGGTGAGGGCGGATGATGTTTCTGCGTCTAGACTTGTCAGAGCGTTTCACAAGAGGTTTCCGGATAAGCCTAAGTCCTAGGGGATCCGGAGGATCCTCTTAGAAGGGAGAGTACTGTTAGAACCCTCGTTAGGTTTTGTTTCACTTTGCTGGTCACATGACCTTTTTACCCTATTTAGTCTGGCTCCGCCCTTCTGGCCTTGCTGGACTTCATTGTATTATCTACTCTTAAGCTAGCCGGGTGCTTAGGTGCCTTACTCTGTCAGTTTTGCTAGATCTTAGTATCTCTTAGTATTTGTTTTCTGTTTTATTTTCCCTGCTACACTTTCTGTTAGGAGGTGTCCACCTTTTCACCCAGTCCCTAGATCTTGTAGGGATTCCTCCCTCGCAACTATAGGTCTTCGTTCAGACTAGCTGAGGACTTTAGCGGGTCTGGTCGCAGGATCAGGTTCCCCGTTACATCGTAGGGATCCAGCTCAGTCCTATTGTAGGGACAGCATTCCCACCTTTCCTTAGTGCTTGTAGCAGATCATAACAGCCAACACATCTCCTGCAGGCGTGAATAAATGTATATTACAGCCATCAGCCACGCACCACTTAGAGATACAGTTATATGAAAAAGTTTGGGCACCCCTATTAATCTTAAGCTTAATGTTTTATAAAAATTGGTGTTTTTGCAACAGCTATTTCAGTTTGATATATCTAATAACTATTGGACACAGTAATGTTTCTGCCTTGAAATGAGGTTTATTGTACTAGCAGAACATGTGCAATCTGCATTCAAACAAAATTTGACAGGTGCATAAGTATGGGCACCCTTATCATTTTCTTGTTTTAAATACTCATACCTACTATTTACTGACTTACTAAAGCACTTTTTTTGGTTTTGTAACCTCATTGAGCTTGGAACTTCATAGCCAGTGGTATGCAATCATAAGAAAAGCTACTTAAAGTGGCCACTTGCAAGTTGTTCTCCTGTTTGAATCTCCTCTGAAGAGTGGCATCATGGGCTCCTCAAAACAACTGTCAAATGATCTGAAAACAAAGATTATTCAACATAGTTGTTCAGGGGAAGGATACAAAAAGCTGTCTCAGAGATTTAACCTGTCAGTTTCCTGTGATGAACATAGTAAGGAAATGGAAGAACACAGGGACAGTTCTTGTTAAGGCCAGAAGTGGCAGGCCAAGAAAAACTTCAGAAAGGCAGAGAATAAGAATGGTGAGATCAGTCAAGGACAATCCTCAGACCACCTCCAGAAAGCTGCAGCATCAACTTGCTGCAGATGGTGTCACTGTGCATCGGTCAACTATACAACGCACTTTGCACAAGGAGAAGCTGTATGGGAGAGTGATGCGAAAGAAGCCGTTTCTGCAAGCACGCCACAAACAGAGTCGGCTGAGGTATGCAAAAGCACATTTGGAGAAGCCAATTTCTTTTTGGAAGAAGGTCCTGTGGACTGATGAAACCAAGATTGAGTTCTTTGGTCATACAAAAAGGCGTTATGCATGGCGTCAAAAAAAACACAGCATTCCAAGAAAAACACGTGCTACCCACAGTAAAATCTGGTGGAGGTTCCATCATGCTTTGGGGCTGTGTGGCCAATGCCAGCACCGGGAATCTTGTTAAAGTTGAGGGACGTATGGATTCCACTCAGTATCAGCAGATTCTTGACAATAATGTTCAAGAATCAGTGACAAAGTTGAAGTTACGCAGGGGATGGATCTTTCAGCAAGACCATGATCCAAAACACCGCTCCAAATCTACTCAGGCATTCATGCAGAGGAACAATTACAATGTTCTGGAATGGCCATCCCAGTCCCCAGACCTGAATATCATTGAACATCTGTGGGATCATTTGAAGAGGGCTGTCCATGCTCGGCGACCATCAAACTTAACTGAACTGGAATTGTTTTGTAAAGAGGAATGGTCAAAAATACCTTCATCCAGGAACTCATTAAAAGCTACAGGAATCGACTAGAGGCAAAAGGAGGATCTACTAAATATTAATGCACATTTTCTGGTGAGGTGCCCATATTTATGCACCTGTCAAATTTTGTTTGGATGCAGATTGCACATTTTATGTTGGTACAATAAACCTCATTTCAAGGCAGAAACATTACTGTGTCCAATAGTTATTAGATATATCAAACTGAAATAGCTGTTGCAAAAACACCAATTTTTATAAAACATTAACCCCTCTCTGCCATCAGACGTACTATTCCGTCCATGTGACCCTGGACCTAATTCCCATGGACGGAATAGTACGTCATGGGCGATCAGCTGCGCTCCCGTGGGGAGCGCAGCTGATCGCCGCCGGGTGTCAGCTGATTATCACAGCTGACACCCGTGACTGTGTGTCAGGAGCGGTCACGGACCGCTCCCGGCACATTAACCCTTGGCACACCGCGATCAAACATGATCGCGGTGTACCCGGGGCACAGGGGAGGATCGCGCAGGCAGGGGGCTCCCTGCGCGCTCCCCTGAGACCCTCAGAGCAGCGCGATGTGTCGCGCTGTTCCGAGGGTCCGTCCTCCCTCCAGGTCCCCGGATCCAAGATGGCGCCGGGGTCCTGCAGGGAGGCGGCTTCCTCAGTGCCTGCTGAGAGCAGGCGCTGGGGAAGCCTGCAGCAGTGCCAGAGCGATCGCTGGTGTGACAGAGTGCTGTGCACACTGTCACACCAGCGATCTGCTAAAATACAGTGATGTCCCACCCTGGGACAAAGTAAAAAAGTAAAAAAAGTAAAAATAAAAAGTGTAAAAAAAAAATCATAAAAAAAAAAAAAAATATTCCCCAATAAATTCATTTTTTCCTGTAAATAAAAAAAACAAAACAATAAAAGTACACATATTTGGTATCGCCGCGTCCGTAACGACCCCCCCTATAAAACTGTCCCACTAGTTAACCCCTTTAGTGAACCCCTAAAAAAAAAAAAACGAAGCAAAAAATCAATGCTTTATCATCATACCGCCGAACAAAAAGTGAAATAACACGCGATCAAAAAGACCGATATAAATAAACATGGTACCACTGAAAACGTCATCTTGTCCCGCAAAAAACGAGCCGTCACACAGCATCATGAGCGAAAAAATAAAAAAGTTGTAGCTCGCAGAATAAAGCGATGCAAAAATAATGATTTTTTATATAAAATTGTTTTCATTCTATAAAAGCGCCAAAACCTAAAAAAATGATATAAATGAGGTATCGCCGTAATCGTACTGACCCGAAGAATAAAACTGCTTTATCAATTTTACCACACGCGGAACGGTATAAACGCCTCCCCCAAAAGAAATTCATGAATTGCTGATTTTTGTTCATTCTAACCACCCAAAAATCGAAATAAAAAGCGATCAAAAAACGTCACGTGCTCAAAAATGGTACAAATAAAAACGTCAACTCGTCCCGCAAAAAATAAGACCTCACATGACTCTGTGGGCCAAAATATGCAAAAATTATAGCTCTCAAAATGTGGTGATGCAAAAAACTATTTTTGCAATAAAAAGCGTCTTTTAGCGTGACAGCTGCCAATCACAAAAACCCGCTATAAATAGTAAATCAAACCCCCTTTATCACCCCCTTAGTTAGGGAAAAATAATAAAATTAAAAAAATGTATTTATTTCCATTTTCCCGTTAGGGTTAGGGTTGCGGCTAAAGTTAGGGTTAGGGTTGGCGCTAACGTTAGTATTAGGGTTAGGGTTGGCGCTAACGTTAGTATTAGGGTTGGGATTAGGGTTATGGGTGTGTTAGGGTTAGGTTTGTGGTTAGGGTTGGGACTAGGGTTATTGGTGTTTGGGGTTAGGGTTGGAGTTAGAATTGGGGGGTTTCTGCTGTTTAGGCACATCAGGAGCTCTCGAAATGTGACATGGCGTCTGATCTCAATTCCAGCCAATTCTGCGTTGAAAAAGTCAAATGGTGCTCCTTCACTTCTGAGCTCTGCCATGCGCCCAAACAGTAGTTTACCCCACATATGGGGTATCAGCATACTCTGGACCCCAAGAGTTATTGTGCAATTTGGCCTATTTCTCCTGTTACCCTTGGGAAAATAAAAAACTGGGGGCGACAAAATCATTTTTGTAAAAAAAAAAATGATTTTTTTGTTTTTACGGCTGTATGTTATAAAACTTCTGTGAAGTACTTGGGGCTTCATAGCGCTCACCACACTTCTAGATAAGTTCCTTGTGGGGTCTATTTTCCAAAATGGGGTCACTTGTGGGGGGTTTCCACTGTTTAGGCGCATCAGGGGCTCTCCAAATGCGACATGATGCCCCCAGACCATTCCATCAAAGTCTGCAATCCAAAACGTCACTACTTCCCTTCCGAGCCCCGACGTGTGCCCATACAGTAGTTTTCTCCCACATATTGGGTATCAGCGTACTCAAGACAAATTGGACAACAACTTTTGGGGTCCAATTTCTCCTGTTACCCTTGTGAAAATAAAATATTGGGGGCGAAAAAATCATTTTTGTAAAAAAAAAAAAGGATTTTTTATTTTTACGGCTGTACGTTATAAACTTCTGTGAAGCACTTCGGGGTTCAAAGTGCTCACCACACATCTAGATAAGTTCCTTGTGGGGTCTATTTTCCAAAATGGGGTCACTTGTGGGGGGTTTCCACTGTTTAGGCGCATCAGGGGCTCTCCAAATGCGACATGACTCCCCCAGACCATTCCATCAAAGTCTGCAATCCAAAACGTCACTACTTCCCTTCCGAGCCCCGACGTGCGCCCATACAGTAGTTTACTCCCATATATTGGGTATCAGCATACTCAGGACAAATTGGACAACAACTTTTGGGGTCCAATTTCTCCTGTTACCCTTGTGAAAATAAAATATTGGGGGCTAAAAAATCATTTTTGTAAAAAAAAAAAAAGAATTTTTTTATTTTACGGCTGTACGTTATAAACTTCTGTGAAGCACTTTGGGGTTCAAAGTGCTCACCACACATCTAGATAAGTTCCTTGAGGGGTCTAGTTTCCAAAATGGTGTCATTTGTGGGGGGTTTCCACTGTTTAGGCAGATCAGGAGCTCTCCAAACACGACATGGCATCCAGCCAATTCTGCGTTGAAAAAGTCAAACGGCGCTCCTTCCCTTCCAAACTCTGCCATGCACCCAAACAGTGGTTTACCCCCACATATGGGGTATCAGCGCACTCAGGACAAATTGCACAATAACTTTTGGAGTCTTGTTTCCCTTGGGAAAATAAAAATTGGGGTGAAAAGATCAATTTTGTGGAAAAAATATAATTTTTTAATTTTACGGCTCTACGTTATAAACTTGTGTGAAGCACTTGGGGGTTCAAATTGCTCACCAAAGATCTAGATAAGTTCCTTAGGGGGTCTAGTTTCCCAATTGGGGTCACTTGTGGGGGGTTTCCACTGTTTAGGCACATCAGGGGCTCTCCAAATGCAACATGGCGTCCAATCTCAATTCCAGCCAATTTTGGTTGGAAAAAGTCAAATAGTGCTCCTTCCATTCCGAGCTCTGCCATGCGCCCAAACAGTGGTTCCCCCCCACATATGGGGTATCAGCGTACTCAGGACAAATTGGACAACACATTTTGTGGTCCAATTTCTCCTGTTACCTATGGGAAAATAAAAAATTAGTGACTAAGAGATAATTTTTGTGGGAAAAAAATAGGATTTTTTATTTTCATGCCCGGGCATTATAAACTTGTGTGAAGCACTTGGGGGTTCAAAGTGCTCACCAAAGATCTAGATAAGTTCCTTAGGGGGTCTAGCTTCCAAAATTGGGTCACTTGTGGGGGGTTTCCACTGTTTAGGCTCATCTGGGGCACTACAAACGGAACATGACCCCCATCAATGTTTGCATTCCAAAACGTTACTGCTTCTTTTCCAAGCCCTGCCGTGCGCCCAAACAGTTTCCCCCCCCCACATATGGGGTATCAGCGTACTCAGGACAAATTGGACAACAAGTTTTGGGGTCCAATTTCCTTGGGAAAAATCAAAAATTTGGGACTAAAAAATCATTTTTGTGGAAAATTGTTTTGTTTTTTTTTCACACCCAGGCATTATAAACTTTTGTGAAACACTTTGGGGTTCAAAGTGCTCACAACAGATCTAGATAAGTTCCTTAGGGGGTCTAGTTTCCAAAATGGTGTCACTTGTGGGGGGTTTCCACTGTTTAGGCGTATCAGGGGCTCTCCAAACACGACATGGCGTCCAATCTCAATTCCAGCCAATTTTAGTTTGAAAAAGTCAAACGGCGCTCCTTCCCTTACGAGCTCTGCCGTGTGCCCAAACAGTGGTTTTCCCCCACATATGGGGTATTGGCGTACTCAGGAGAAATTGCACAACAACTTTATCTGTCCATTTTCTCCTTTTACCCTTGTGAAAATAAAAAAAAGTTTGTAAAAGATCATTTTTGTGGCTAAAAAGTTAAATATTAATTTTTTCCAGCCACGTTGCTTCAGCTCCTGTGAAGCACCTGAAGGGTTAATAAACTTCTTGAATGTAGTTTTGAGTACCTTGAGGGGTGCAGTTTTTATAATGGTGTCACTTTTGGGTATTTTCTGCCATATAGACCCGTCAAAGTGACTTCAAATGTGAGGTGGTCCCTAAAAAAATGGCTTTGTAAATTTTGTTGTAAAAATGAGAAATCACTGGTCAACTTTCAACCCTTCTAATTTCCTAACAAAGAAAAATTTTGGTTCCAAAATTGTGCTGATGTAAAGTAGACATGTGGGAAATGTTATTTATTAACTATTTTGTGTGACATATTTCTCTGTTTTAAGGGAAAAAAAATTCAAAGTTTGAAAATTGCAAAATTTTTAAAATTTTCGCCATATTTGCGTTTTTTTCAAAAATAAACGCAAGTTATATCGAAGAAATTTTACCACTAACATGAAGTACAATATGTCACGAGAAAACAATCTCAGAATCGCGAAGATCCGTTGAAGCGTTCCAGAGTTATAACCTCATAAAGAGACAGTGGTCAGAATTGTAAAAATTGGCCCGGTCATTAACGTGCAAACCACCCTTGGGGGTGAAGGGGTTAAGCTGAAGATTAATAGGGGTGCCCAAACTTTTTCATATAACTGTATATCATGGCACAGGTGTGATGTGTTTTAAGTAGTTTATCACAATCCTCCTTGAAGTTAGTTGGTTTTAATACAAATTGAAAAGTCAGGATAAAGGGAAACTCTGCTGTTATTGTACAGAAATTCACACTTGGCCTCACTGCACATTTAATGTTGTCGATCATAAAAGGGAAGTTTGGTCAGAAAGACTGGACCTGGTCTTGTAAGGACCATATGAGACATTCAGCAGCACAGAAGGGAGAGAAGAGTCATCCGATAAGATCTCAGGGATCTAGGAAGCCAACAGCATCATTACCCTCCGCTTTCTCTTACAGGCCATCATAACATTTCCTTCAAATGATTTTCTATCTTGTCAATACATTCTAGGTACGCTGTTATTTTTTTCTTTATAGTTTACAGATCTGGGCAGGTAACAGCGTCTCCTAATCCCAGGGGGTAGGTGGATCCTCCATGGTGTAAGTTTTATAGAAAAGGGCTTTCAGTAACCAAAGTCATTTGAACAGTTTTGGGTGGAGGAGAATGTTGTCGTCTAGAGGCAAAATGGTGATCATGGTAACACGGCCGGACTACACCACCGATAAAGCAGCCACAGCCGGTGACTGAGAAGAATCTGTGACTTCTCTGCATTTAGTGGTCACTACTCACCTGGGTAGTCATATGTAGGAATCTCCTCTTTACACCGCTCATCACCCCTCACATATGTCTCTGTAGTATTAATATGGGTCAGATCTTCACCCTGAAACAAATATTGTAAAAGTCACAGACAGATGGAGAAGTCACATCTATGATCAGCTCTAATCCTGCCATCTCCACCGTTCTCATTACACAAGTATAAAAAACCGGATTACTTACCGGTAATGCTCTTTTATAGAGCCCACGACAGCACCCACTGAGAGAGGGGATCCGCCCCTAGGAACAGGAAACCTACAGAGAGATAAAAGGGGCGGCCCCCCTCGCTCCTCAGTTGGTTTACAGAGAATGAGAGGAACCGCCACACAAGTTTCAGTTAATTTGCACCATAACATGTTTAACATATATATACATATTTACACTGCTAGACTATATATAGCCAATATAATCAATCCTTCACCAAACAGGATGCACAGTGTATACCACAAGTAGGGGAGGGAAGTGAGTGGGTGCTGTCGTGGGCTCTATAAAAGAGCATTACCGGTAAGTAATCCGGTTTTTTCTCTTCGCCACGACAGCACCCACTGAGAGATTTTCAGAGACAATTATCTGGGAGGGACCACCGTGTCAAGGATCGATCTACCAAACACTAGATCTGATGAGGAGGATAGATCTAATCTATAGTGTTCATAGAAGGTAGAAGGTGAAGCCCAGGTTGCGGCCTTACATATAAGGTCTATCGGGACATCTGCTCTTTCTGCCCAAGAAGACGATATGGCCCGTGCGGAATGTGCCTTCACGCCTTGTGGTGGAATTTTCTTTTTTGCCACATACGCCAATGCTATTGCGTCTCTAATCCATCGAGATAGCGTGCTTTTCGTTACTCCTGAACCTTTGCGGCTGCCCTGGAAAGAAACAAAGAGAGCCCTGCTCTTCCTCCAGGGGCTAGTCCTATCTAGATATGCTAAGATTGATCTTTTAACATCTAAGGTGTGGAATTTCTTTTCCTGTGGTGATGAGGGGTTGTCATAAAAGGAAGGAAGATAAATTTCTTGAGATCTATGAAATTTAGTTGATACTTTAGGAAGATAAGACGGGTCAGTTTTTAATACTATCCTGTCAGAATATATAGATAAGAAAGGAGGATCTATTGATAAGGCGTGGAGATCACTCACTCTTCTTGCTGAGGTCAAGGCTACTAGTAAAACGGTTTTTAATGAGGCATATTTTATTGGAACTGACTGAATGGGTTCAAATGGACTTTCTGTTAAGGCGTCTAGGACTAAGTTTAAGTCCCAAGATGGCATTTGAGGTATATGGACTGGTTCTGCTCGATGGCATGCTGAGATAAACCGAGCTACCCATTTATTGCCTGCTATGTCATGACTATATAGGGCACCCAGGGCCGATACCTGGACCTTAAGAGTATTTACCGATAGGCCTAATTCATGCCCTTTTTGTAAAAATTCTAGAATAGCTGGGATAGGTACTTCACTAGATAGACGTACTGAATGAAAAGACAGAAATTTCCTCCAGACTCTGGCATATATATTAGTAGTGGACTCCTTCCTGCTATTTAGGAGCGTATTAATCAGTCCGTTCGAAAAACCTCTTAGTTTTAATAACTGCCTTTCAAATTCCAGGCCGTGAGGCGCAATCCTTTGACCTGAGGGTGATAGAAGGGCCCCTGTGAGAGAAGGTCCCGGTCCCAAGGGAGGATCCATGGATCCGAAATCGACATGGCTCTCAGCCACGAGAACGATGGCCTTTTGGGCCAGAACGGGGCTATCAGGATTACTCTCGCTCTTTCCTCTCTTATTTTCCGGATGACAATCGGTAACAGAATCATTGGAGGAAAGGCATAGGCCAAGTGGAATGTCCACGGGATCTGCAAGGCGTCGAGAATGTCCGGATTGTCCTGCTTGAATAAGGAGGCGAACCTTTTTACCTGCCTGTTGTTTCGTGTAGCAAACAGGTCTATATCTGGTGTGCCCCATTTGAATGTTATTCTTTTGAAGATGCAATGATTGAGTATCCATTCCCCTTGATGTAGGGTATGACGACTTAGAAAATCTGCCCTGATATTGTCATTGTCTATTCCTCTGACGTGCAGGGCCGACAGGGATAGGAGATGACTTTCTGCCAATGTTAAAATTTTTTCTGCAATAAACATGAGTGGCATTGATCGTGTACCTCCTTGGTGGTTTAGGTACGCTACTGAGGTGCTGTTGTCCGACAAGATCCTTGTACGAGTCCCTTGCAGCTGCGGAAGGAAATTACATATGGCATGATATATAGCTTTTAGCTCTCTCATGTTTGATGAATCCTCTGACTCTGACCTAGACCACTGTCCCTGCGCCACATTATCCTCCCAATGAGCCCCCCACCCCAAAGGGCTGGCATCTGTGGTTACTATATTTGAGGGAACCACTATCCACGGAACACCTCCCGACAGATTATCTGAATCTAGCCACCAAGTTAGGGAACTGATTACCTCCGGGGTCAGGGATATTTTATTTTCTAACTGTCCCTGTAATCTCTCTTCTTGCTGCAGGATTAATCTTTGCAGTTTCCTGGTATGAAATTGGGCCCACCGAACTGCCGGAATACATGAGGACAAAGAGCCCAGCAAAGACATGCCTTCTCTTAGAGATAGAATAGGATTCTGTATTACCGTTTGTACCTTATTAATTACAGTTAATTTCTTTGCCTCTGATAGCCGACATTTCTGACTTACTGAGTCTAGATGAAGGCCTAGGAACGTCTGACAGGTTACCGGCCGTAGCCTTGATTTTTCCCAGTTGATCAGCCAACCTAAGTTCTGTAGGGATGAAATTACGTCAGACAGCCTGTGCTCACATTGTTGGAATGAATTTCCTACTATTAGCAGATCATCCAGGTACGGAATTATTAGTGTGTCTCTTAAGGTACTGCCACACTAAACAATCCCGCTAGCGATCACTATAACGACGCATACTAATGCGATCGCTAGCGGGATTGTTTCTATATCGCTAAATGCTGCCGCATTTAGCGATATAGTTAACGACGCTATCGCCGTTAGCGATCTTCTTAACGACTTTAGCGGTACAAAAGTACCGCTAAATCGCTAAGAAAAGGTGCCACACAGCGATAAGATACTTACCCAGCGGGAGCGCCAGCGATGAAATAGGGTCCGGAGCGATTCCAGCGACGAGCGAGATCACAGCAGGAAGCTCGTCGCTGGAAGCTGCCGCACTGAACAATATCGCTAACGGGATCGCTAAATAGTGACGTTTTTTAGCGATCCCGTTAGCGATATTGTTTAGTGTGGCATACCCTTTACTCGTAAATACGACATCACCTCCGGCATCAGTTTTGTGAAGACGCGTGGTGCCATAGATAGCCCGAATGGCATTGCCGCAAACTGCAGATGACAGATTTGGCCTTCTAATGTGACCGCCACTCGGAGAAAGCGTTGATGCGAGACATGTATTGGTAGATGATAATATGCATCTTTGAGATCCACGACCACCATGTAGCATCTGGAAATAAGAGTTTTATCGCTGATCTTATAGACTCCATTTTGAAGGTTCGGGTTTTCAAAAAGGTATTCAGTTTTTTTAAATTAACTATGGTTCTAAATGAACCGTCTGGTTTAGTTACCAGAAATAAAGGAGAGTAAAAGCCTTTCTCTCTTTGATTTACCGGAACCTCTACTAACACTTTCTTGGATAGTAGGCCTTTAATCTCTAATTCTAACGCCTCTTGTTGAGCCTGGGATTTTAGAGAAGTCAATAGAAAGGAGTCCGGAGGATTCCGGACAAATTCTAATATTAGTCCTGATTTATAATGTTAATGGCCCAGGGGTTAGATGTAATTTGCTCCCACTGATAACTGAAGTGTAATAGTCTGCCACTCACCGGTAAGTTGGTACTAGCGGAACTTATCTCCCGATCTGAAGGGACGTTTACCGAATAGGTTTCCCTTTTGTTTGAAATCCCTGCTATTCCAAGGATTCTGGGACTTATAATCCTTCCTTCTGTTAAACGATGGTCTCCTGAATGCCCTCCTGTAGGATGGAACGTATGGATTAGGGAAGCCTTTTTTCCTTTCTCCTGCTTTGGTTAAGATATCATCCAAAACTGCACCAAACAGGTACTCACCCTGACAGGGTATAGCGCAGAGTTTTGATTTAGCTTGCGTATCCCCCTTCCATCCTTTCAACCACAACGCCCTTCGGGCTGCATTGGTTAGTCCTGCTGTTCTTGCCGCTAGGCGGAGAGAATCTACTGAGGTGTCTGAAAGAAATGCTGCTGCACCTCTAATTAAAGGAATGGAGGACCGTAGCTTGTCTCTGGAAAAGCCCTTCTTTATATTTTCCTCCAGCTGATCTAACCATACTAACATGGCCCTGCCTGTACAAGTGGCCGATATTGCGGGTTTAAATGCCCCTATACACGACTCCCAGGACCTTTTTAGGAGTGCATCTGCTTTACGGTCTAGGGATCTGACAAAATTCCAGCATCCTCTACTGGTAATGATGACTTGCGGGAGGTTGACGCTACAGCAGCATCCACCTTGGGTGCTTTCTCCCAGGAGGCCAGGTCCTTATCAAAGGGATATCGTCGTTTTGACGCGGCCGGCATATAACCTTTCTGCCCTTGTTTTTCCCACTCTTTCTTTACTAATTCCTTAATAGCCGGATCTATTAGGAACACTCGCCGTTTGCGTTGGGAGATACCCGCGAACATGATCTCCTGAGGAGTTTTAGGTCTTTTGTATCCGATAATCCCATAGTGTTCCGAACAGACTTAATCAGATTATTAATACTATCTGTCGGAAAACAGGTGTGCTCCTCCTCCTCTGATGAATCCGATTCACATGAAGCGTCTGAATTGAGTTCCCCGCTGTCCATGGAGGATCCCACCCTAGGTGGGGTTATCTCACTAAGGGATTTCCTTCCCGTAATACTACTGGCTCCCCCTAGGGCCTGTAACTCCTCTCTGATCATCAGGCGGATATCTTCTGCTCTCACAGAACTTTCCTCCTGCAGCGTATGGCTAATACAATCCTGACACAATCTTTTGGGATAAGTGTCCGGAAGAGGTTGGGAGCATAAGGCACATTCTTTATGTTTGGTCTTTTCCGTCTTTTTGGCCTAGGAACACACAAATCAGGGGAGGGGAAAGGGCCATCAGCTTGACAGGTGTGAAATATAACACTCACCCAGTGAAGCTTTTTATCAAGATGGTACCGGTCTTAAGGATGGAGGGTCCGGCTGCGGTATGGAGCGACTTGATTTCCCTCCAGATCTGCTTGTGGAACCACTCTGCTTAGAGTGTCCACTTCCACTTTTTCTGCCGCTGCTGCTGCCGCTGTGATGTGGCACCACCAGTTCCTCAGGTGGGCGCAACGCAGGATCGCTTGGGGACGACATTGCTGCGCACCGCTATGCACATGATCGGTGCTTTTATGCAGTTTCCCCATTCTCTTTTTTTTTTCTCATCTCAGCGCTGACCCGGAAGTGCTAGGTTCACTTCCGGGTTCTCTGCCTTCCTGCACCTGCGCAGCCGCCTCCTCCAGCAGCGCTCCATGATTTTTTATCAAGCAATTTGCCGGGACCTCTCCTGACCACGCGCTCGCGTTCTGACCGCTGCGGTCCCATCCCTACCCGGCAAGAGCGGCGATGGGACCTTTCCTGCCGAGGCTCCCAGCGTTATCAGGTAGGGCAGTCTCGGCTCAGTATGTGACACCCGTATTATATGCGAGCCAGAGCAATCCTGCTCCTGGCCTCGCACCTGGGAATATTCTCCTGTGACGGTGGGCTGCGACCCCTGCCGCTGCCGTCCTCCGACCCGTTACCTCCAGGCATGTGCGGTGTCTTTTTTGTCCCAGCTGAGGAGGGATAAACCCCCGACGCTGCTTCTGGTGCTGGAGCCCCTGCCGCTCCAAAAGAAACCGCACAGGCGGCTATCCAGCCCAGGAATCCTCTTCTCACGTAGGTTCCTCTGCTAGGAACAGGAAACAACTGAGGAGCGAGGGGGGCCGCCCCTTTTATCTGTGTAGGTTTCCTGTTCCTAGGGGCGGATCCCCTCTCTCAGTGGGTGCTGTCGTGGCGAAGAGAAAACATATAATACTGGGGATAAAACAAGACTGAGCACAAGACCTTCACGAGCCCGTCTACACTCACCGGGAGAATCTCCTGACACCTATCCTCCATCTACCTTGATCCGAGACAGGCATCCTTCACATAGGAAATGGAGCCTCCACACCGACCTCCCCGCAGATGCCGCACTTCACTGAGAATAATGGAGCCACCACACACCTCCACAGGACCAATCATCTTACCACAAAATATGGAGCCTATTCAGCCTCCATCACCGGCGAGAGCGCACTAGGGAACCATAATGAGCCTCCATCAAGACCTCCCCCAAGCCGCACTCCACATAGAGAAAATAGAGCCCACACCAACCTCCACCCGCTAAGCCGCACTCCACATAGAAATATGGACTCCAGCCCACCTCCACCCGCAGAGCGCTACTGTAAATAAGGAGCCTCCAGCACCACCTCCACCGCCAAAGCATCTGTCCACAGTATCAGGAATGGCCTTCCAGCACCCCATGATCAGGGTGGCGAGCCCATAGGAAAAGGAGCTCCAGCATCCGACCTCCACCCGCAGACCACGCTCCACATAGGTAATTACAGCGTAACCCGCTAACACCCCAACCACTCCAAAATTCAAGAGCCTCAGCACCACCTCCACCGATCCCATCCACAAAGAATAATGGAGCCTCCCACCACCTCCCCACGTCAGAGCCAACTCCACATAGGAATAATGAGCCCGCCTCCCCCACCCAAGCCCCCATACCACTTCAGAATAATGGAACTCCTCCCACTCAACCCGCAGAGCCGTCTCCACATGAAGAATAATGGAGCCTCCAGCACCACTCCACACCAGCCAAAACCCTTAGAAAAAAGCCTCCAGCACCAACCGCAACCGCAGAGCCGACATCACTTGAAATAATGACTCCACTACCTCAAACCAACCTACCCAAGAAAAGCGTTCTCCCAGAGAATGGACTCAACACTCCACGCAACCCTCCATAGAAGACCAGAAACTCACGAGCATCCTAAGGAGATACACTCATACGCACCATCCACTTATCATGCCCAGCGCCACCCCATAGAAATTGTCTCCCCACTCCACCGGACCCCATAAAATGAGCCGATCTGGAGCACCCAAAGAGATAATGGATCCAGACATGCCCGATATTTATATGCTTGCTTAATACCGAACAATCCAATAAATGGGCTACGAACTACGGGCCCCACTAGGATAATCAGTCCTCTCGCACGTCCAATAGTAAGGAACAACCATCCGAAGCCACCCCAGGAGCTATGGAAGGTTACCACCTCCACCGCAGAGCCGCACTCCACATAGAGAATAATGGAGCCCAACCTACCTCCACCCGCAGAGCCGCACTCCCATAGAGAATAATGGAGCTCCAGCACCTACCTCCACCCGCAGAGCCGCACTCCACATAGAGAATAATGGAGCTCCAGCACCGACCTCCACCCGCAGAGCCGCACTACCACATAGAGAATAATGGAGCTCCAGCACCGACCTCCACCCGCAGAGCCGCACTCCACATAGAGAATAATGGAGCCTCCAGCACCGACCTCCACCCGCAGAGCCGCACTCCACATAGAGAATAATGGAGCCTCCAGCACTACCTCCACCCGCAGAGCCGCACTCCACATAGAGAATAATGGAGCCTCCAGCACCGACTCCACCGCAGAGAGCACTCCACATAGAGAATAATGGAGCCTCCAGCACCACCTCCACCCGCAGAGCCGCACTCCACATAGAGAATAATGGAGCCTCCAGCCCACCCACCGCAGAGCCGCACTTCCACATAGAGAATAATGAGCTCAGCACGACCTCCACCCGCAGAGCCGCCTCCACATGAGAATAATGGAGCCTCCAGCACCACCTCCACCCGCAGAGCCGCACTCCACATAGAGAATAATGGACCTCCAGCACCTACCTCCACCGCAGAGCCACCTCCACATAGAGAATAATGGAGCCTCCAGCACTACCTCCACCGCAGAGCGCACTCCACATAGAGAATAATGGACCTCCAGCACCGACCTCCACCGCAGAGCCACTCCACATAGAGAATAATGGAGCCTCCAGCACCCCCTCCACCGAGAGCCCATCCACATAGAGAATAATGGACCTCCAGCACCGACCTCCACCCGCAGAGCCCACTCCACATAGAGAATAATGGAGCCTCCAGCACCTACCTCCACCCGCAGAGCGCACTCACATAGAGAATAATGGAGCTCCAGCACCGACCTCCACCCGCAGAGCCACACTCCACATAGAGAATAATGGACTCAGCACCACCACCCCAAGCCGACTCCATAGAGAATAATGGCCTCAGCACACCTCCCCAGAGCGCATCACTAGAGATAATGGACCACCTACCTCCACCCACTGAGATACTCACAATAGAGAATAATGGAAGCTCAGCACCACCTCCACGCAGAGCGCACTCCAATAGAGAATAATGAGCCTCCAGCACCACCTCCACCGCAGAGCCGCATCACATAGAGAATAATGGAGCTCAGCACACCCCACCCAGAGCCCATCCACTAGAGATATGGAGCCTCCAGCAGACTCCACCCGCAGAGCCCTCCACATAGAGAATATGAGCTCCAGCACACCTCACCCGCAGAGCCGCATCCACATAGGAATAATGGGCTCAGCACACTCCACCCGCAGAGCGCCCCCATAGGAAAATGGAGCCTCAGCACCGACTCCACCGCAGAGCCGACTCAATAGAGAATAATGGAGCTCAGCACCGACCTCCACCCGCAGAGCCGCACTCTACATAGAGAATAATGGAGCTCCAGCACTACCTCCACCGCAGAGCAGCACTCCACATAGAGAATAATGGAGCCTCCAGCACCTACCTCCACCCGCAGACCACACTCCACATAGAGAATAATGGAGCCTCCAGCACCTACCTCCACCCGCAGAGCCGCACTCCACATAGAGAATAATGGAGCTCCAGCACCGACCTCCACCCGCAGAGCCACACTCCACATAGAGAATAATGGAGCCTCCAGCACCTACCTCCACCCGCAGAGCCGCACTCCACATAGAGAATAATGGAGCCTCCAGCACCTACCTCCACCCGCAGAGCCGCACTCCACATAGAGGATAATGGAGCCTCCAGCACCGACTCCACCCGCAGAGCCCACTCCACATAGAGAATAATGGAGCCTCCAGCACAGACCTCCACCCACAGAGCCACACTCCACATAGAGAATAATGGAGCCTCCAGCACCTACCTCCACCCGCAGAGCCCACTCCACATAGAGAATAATGGAGCCTCCAGCACCGACCTCCACCCGCAGAGCCACACTCCACATAGAGAATAATGGAGCCTCCAGCACCTACCTCCACCGCAGAGCGCACTCCACATAGAGAATAATGGTGCTCTGCGCACAGGACTGAAGCTCCACGACAGGAGTCACGTCCACATGAGAATAATGGTGCTCCAGGACCTGGATACGGTCACACGCAGGGCAGACTCAGGATAGAGAATAATGGAGTCAGACGACTGACACCGCAGAGCCGCACTCCACATAGAGAATAATGGAGCCTCCAGCACCTACCTCCACCCGCAGAGCCGCACTCCACATAGAGAATAATGGAGCATCCAGCACGACCTCCACCGCAGAGCCGCACTCCACATAGAGAATAATGGAGCCTCCAGCACTACCTCCACCCGCAGAGCAGCACTCCACATAGAGAATAATGGAGCCTCCAGCACCTACCTCCACCCGCAGAGCCGCACTCCACATAGAGAATAATGGAGCCTCCAGCACCTACCTCCACCCGCAGAGCCACACTCCACATAGAGAATAATGGAGCCTCCAGCACTACCTCCACCCGCAGAGCCACACTCCACATAGAGAATAATGGAGCCTCCAGCACCTACCTCCACCCGCAGAGCCGCACTCCACATAGAGAATAATGGAGCCTCCAGCACCGACCTCCACCCGCAGAGCCGCACTCCACATAGAGAATAATGGAGCCTCCAGCACCGACCTCCACCCGCAGAGCCACACTCCACATAGAGAATAATGGAGCCTCCAGCACCGACCTCCACCCACAGAGCCACACTCCACATAGAGAATAATGGAGCCTCCAGCACCTACCTCCACCCGCAGAGCCACACTCCACATAGAGAATAATGGAGCCTCCAGCACCGACCTCCACCCGCAGAGCCACACTCCACATAGAGAATAATGGAGCCTCCAGCACCTACCTCCACCTGCAGAGCTGCACTCCACATATATGGCTGCTCTGTGCGCACAGGACCTGTGATGAGGTCACAGGAGGGGAGGAGTCAGGGTCACATGATCAGGGGCCTGTGTGCACAGGACCTGTGATGAGGTCACAGGAGGGGAGGAGTCAGGGGAGAGAGAGAGAGAGAGAGAGAGAGAGAGAGAGAGAGAGAGAGAGAGAGAGAGGTACAATTCCGACCGATCCGGGCAAAAACGGATGCAACGCAATGACATCAGGCGCGATCCGGCGCTAATGAAAGTCAATGCTAAAAAAACGCATCCGCTACCGGATCCGTTTTTTTAGAAACACGCCGGATCGCGCCTGATTCAAAAAGCCTGATGTGTGAAAGAGGCCTTAGTAAACCTGTTTCCGGTCTCCTCTCCCAGGAGGGAATGCCATTGGAGATAGAATGACTGCCTACTGCAGAATCCAGTCCACAGAAATGAGTTACAACAATTCAGACCACTTTACTTTAAGGCTAAGTTCACACGTTGCGGAATTGCCGCGGAAATTTCCGCGGCAATCCCGCACTTCTCCCGCAGGAAATACGCACGTTTTTTTATGCTGATTCCCGCCAGAATAATAGCGTTTTGCAAGCGTAATTAGCTTGCAGAATGCTAGCGTTTTCCAAGTGATCTGTAGCATCGCTTGGAAAACTGATTGACAGGTTGGTCACACGAGTCACACATAGTGTTTGACAAGTGTGACCAACTTTTTACTATTGATGCCGCCTATGTCGCATCAATAGTAAAAAGATCTAATGTAAAAATAATAAAAAAAATAATAAATAATGATATTCTCACCTTCCGGCGGCCCCCGCAGCCTTCCCGCCTTCAGCGACGCTCCCGGCAACTCCGGTCCCAAGGATGCTTTGCGACAAATCACACCGATGACGTAGCATCTCGCGAGACCGCTACGCCATCTGGGTGATTCTCGCAAAGGACTCTTGGGACCGGAAGTTGCCGGGAGCGTCGCTGAAGGCGGGAAGGCTGCGGGGGCCGCAGGAAGGCTGCGGGGGCCGCCGGAAGGTGAGAATATCATTTTTTATTTTAATTATTGTTTTACCAGGGATATGGTACCCAGGGCCTGGAGGAGAGTCTCCTCTCCTCCAGACCCTGGGTACCACCGCACATGAACCGCTTACATTCCGCAAAATTAATGAACATGTTGCTATTTTTTCCGCAAAGCGTTTTTTTCGCGGAAAAAAACGCAACATGTGGCCAAAACATGCGGAATCAATTAACATGTATAGGATGCTTAATGCTTGCGTTTTTATCGCGTTTTTACCGCGGAAAACGCGGAAAAAACGCGAAAAAAACGCAATTATTCCTGATCGTGTGCACTTAGCCTTAGTGAAGATTCAGTCCCCCAGTTCCTATCATTTGGGAGGCGCATAAATCAGTGATAAGAGATATCTGTATCTCACCAGCCTCCGCTTTATGAAGAGACGGGAATCATCAACATGAAGTACTTTCAACACGCCGTAAAACCTTAGGACACAAAATGTCCCTGCACCCTACTAGAAGTCCACTTAACACATCACTGATGTTCGAGGCCACTGAAAGACCTTTCTATTAGGAAGGTAGAGAAGATGCTGGTTTATACCAGAGATACTAGGAGATAACAGGGATTATTCTCTTCTGGCGGCCCGACTGAAGGAGAGATCGATCCAGGCTTCTCCCTGTAGAGAATGCACCTTATATATGATCCCCATAAACAAGCAGATAGATTCCTAGATTATTATTCCCAGCGATACTCTCTGCCCCATGGATGTCACAAAATGCTGGGTTTCCTCCTCTGTGATGCTTTTCCACGCCTTTAATGTAACACCGCCCACATTGCTGAGTGGCGATACGCATGGGCTGTTTTATTCTTGTCTGTATATCCTCACAGGTCACCAACAGCTTTAATATCTTTTCTCTCAATCTATTTGTGCCAGTATATGGTTTTTCATGTTATTATTACACTAGATGGTGGCCCAATTCTAACGCATCGGGTATTCCAGAATATGTATGTAATTTATTTTTGAAGATTTCAGAATAATGCAATGAATACACAGGATTTTCCGGGTAAAATATATACATTATCATTAAATGTTACTGCTCATAGAACTTAATACAACTGAACGAAATTATTAAACAGATCGTCAAAATATATAAACTATTAAATGAATATCTATCTGTATTTAAATAAATTATCGGACGAAAGAAGTACATCGACACTATAATATATTTGTTAACAATATCAACCCAAAATATTTTTGTACACCACATTTCTTGTGAATACCTTTTGACTATCTATAAGCAACTTTCCTTGTAAAGGGGTATCCAAAACTTGCACCTTGACGTTGGATCTCATTTTAACTCTTGAAAATGCAACACAGAATTGTCCATGAGCAAAAGCGGGCTCCGGTTGATGCTGGGGTGAATATAGAGGCTAATTCTGCTGGGGTGTATATAGAGGCTGCTGCTGCTGGGGTGTATATAGAGGCTGCTGGGGTGTATATAGAGACTGCTGCTGCTGTGGTGTATATAGAGGCTGCTGGGGTGTAAACAGAGGCTGCTGGGGTTGTATATAGAGGCTGCTGGGGTATATATAGAGGCTGCTGAGGTGTATATAGAGGCTGCTGCGGACTATATAGAGGCTGCTGCTGGGGTGTATATAGAGGCTGCTGGGGTGTAAATAGAGGCTGCTGGGGTGTATATAGAGGCTGATGGGGTCTATATAATGGCTGCTGCTGCTGAGGTGTATATAGAGGCTGCTGGGGTGTATATAGAGGCTGCTGAGGTATATATAGAGGCTGCTGGGGTGTATATAAAGGCTGCTGGGGTATATATAGAGGCTGCTGGGGTGTATATAGAGGCTTCTGGGGTATATATAGAGGCTGCTGAGGTGTATATAGAGGCTACTGGGGTGTATATAGAGGCTCCTGGGGTGTATATAGAGGCTGCTGGGGTATATATAGAGGCTGCTGGGGTGTATATAGAGGCTGCTGCTGTGTATATAGAGGCTGCTGGGGTATATATAGATGCTGCTGGGGTGTATATAGAGGCTTCTGGGGTATATATAGAGGCTGCTGGGGTGTGTATAGAGGCTTCTGGGGTGTATATAGAGGCTACTGGGGTGTATATAGAGGCTGCTGGGGTATATATAGAGGCTGCTGGGGTGTATATAGAGGCTTCTGGGGTGTATATAGAGGCTGCTACTGCTAGGGTGTATATAGAGGCTGCTGGGGTGTATATAGAGGCTTCTGGGGTGTATATGACTCGCTCCACAATTGTGGATACCAGGGCTATGGGGTACTCGGAGCCGAGCCCATGGAAATCTATGGGAGTTGTCACTGGTAGCGTTGGCTCGGTCCGTGGCCCTGGCAGTCAAGCGATGGGGGATATTTACAGGGGATTATTAGGATAGGTAGTTCGTGACGCCACCTGTGGTATCTGGTTAATTGGACCAGCGCTGCTATAAGGACTTTCACAGGGGATGTTATGGGGCAGCTTGGTGGTAAGTCTCCCACAGGTGAGACTGGTCCCTGGAAGTCTATAGTGATGATGCAGGGTGTAGATAAGAATTCAGTCACACACAATGCAGCTTCTTTTCATACCTTTTACTGGTAGATGGTTCAAGCAGATCCCGGGGAGCTGGTCGGAGTGGAGAGTGCACATTCGGGTAACCGCTGAGCAGGTTAGAGGCCTCCTTTACTCCAACATGTATGTGAGTCCAACTTGCCTGAAGCGAAGTTAACTCTGCAATCTCCAGCTTTCTCAATAGCTGTACTGCCCGGCCAATATTGTGGTGGAGCCTTCTAAGTGGTGAGAACAGAGTCCTTCTATGCTTGGCCTAGCTAAAAGTCCTTGTTCCTCCTGACTCCGGTTACGTATCGGCACTTAGGGCTGCTCTCTGCGACCTGTAGTCCAGATGCCTCCGGTTTTCTTGTTACTATGCTTGAAACACTAGCAACGCCTCGGACTCCGGTGTCCGGCAATTTAGTGCAGGCAATCAAATACCTGAAGCACTTCTCTCTGTCTTCTCCACTATGCCCTTCGCCCTGCTCTCGCTCTTAGCATAAACACTTGTAGCTTCGATGGTAATGTCAGCTTTCTCCAGAGCTCGCTGAGCAGCTCTCAGTATCCTCCTTGTTTCAGCTTCTGTTGAGGTACTGATTAAGGGTAGCTCTGACTAGGCTAGGATGATTCACTTCACCCGTACTAGCCTCCACTTGCTTGTCAGGTGAGCTACGCTAGCTCTGCGAGGATTCAGTCCTCTCTCCTCTCCCTCCAAGTCCAGACTCCACTGGCACTGAACTGCACTGTCCGAAGACAGGAAACAGACTGATGTCATGTGTGCATCGCCACGAAGATCGTCGCGGTTGCACATTCTGACTTCTCACAGCTGAGTTGCTGTTTCTTTGTGTTTGGCAGTTAGGGAGTTAATTCTGTCTGTGCTCAGTTCTGGGACTGGGTGCAGTTTCTCCCGGCTGCAATTAATTATTTGTTGATTGGTTTCCTTTAAATCTCTGGTGGTCTGTTTTGGGAGTTGCCAGTGAAATTCTTCATGCAGACCACAGATAGGATTGTATCTGTATAGACTTAAGTTAAAGAGCTCCTTAGTTGTTTTAAGCTCACCTTGCTTAGAGTTTAATATCCCAGATCATTTATGTTCCTTCTGTGTTTGAGTGTGTATGCAAGTCTGTGTTTTCTCCAGTCTGTCTTATATTGCTAATCTGTGTATTTAGCAGAGATCAGCCCATATCCCTTTGGTGGTAATCAGAATCCTTCTTAGGACTGATTACAGGGTTCAGGGACTGATAGGAGACAGGGTTAGGCTGGAGACTTGGACCTCTGAACCATTATCAGTACCTCCAAGGTGAGGGATTAGTTAGGACCCCAGTTTAGGGTCAGGTTAGACCCCAGTCCTCCTCTTTCCTGTGACAGTGTATCAAGTCCTCAAGATTAATCCTGAGTTCAACGGATATCGTGTCAGGTAAATCTATTCTATATTTACATGCTGATGTTGCTAATCTATATGTTGTATAGAGTGTTGTTCTTTAATGAATAGTTTACTGACATCGTACACATATCATAAGACCGCGTGACATTTTCACTGGCCCATAAAATTATTCCCAGTTGCCATGGATCCAGTAGCCCAGCTGGCTCTGCAGTTGCAGGGATTATCCATGGAGCTGACGGACATTAAGTCCAAAGTTTTGTCTCCCTCGGAGCAAACCAGATTTGAACCTAAAGTAGCTCTCCCGGACAGGTTCACTGGTGGGCGAGACAAATTTTTTACCTTCAGGGAAGCATGTAAATTGTATTTTCGGCTTCGGCCTCGATCATCAGGGAGTGAAGAGCAGAGAGTGGGAATTGTTATCTCGCTCCTACAAGGGGACCCTCAATCCTGGGCATTTTCCCTTCCTCCGGGATCCCCGGCTCTACAGTCAGTAGATCGATTTTTTACTGCCCTGGGTTTGGTATATGATGACCCAGATCGGGTCTCTCTTGCTGAGACAAAATTACGTAAGATACAGCAGGGGGATCGTCCGGCGGAGGAATTTGCTTCTGAGTTCCGTAGATGGGCCACAGATACTCAGTGGAATGACCCAGCTCTTAGGAGCCAGTTTTGTCATGGGCTTTCTGACAAATTAAAGGACGTTTTGGCTCAGTATGATTCTCCTCCATCACTGGAGGCTGCTATGGCCCTGGCTATCCGTACTGATAGACGGCTCCGGGAGAGGTGCGAGGTAACTCCGCCCCCTGTTGTTACTCCACCTACTACTAAAGTCCCTTATGTTGAGGTTCCCCTTGTCTGTTCGGAGGAGCCTATGCAGTTGGAGGGACATCATTTCGTAGGAGGGGATTGGCGGTACGCCGCAGGACTAGAAGGTGTTTCTTCTGCGGGAAAGAGGGACATTTTGTTGGGGGATGTCCGTCCCGTGCCTTGTTGAGCAAGAAGTCGCCGGAAAACTGTTAATCCCAGGTTGTGTGGTGGACGACAACCTGGGAGTATGTATTTCGTCCGCTAGTTCTTCTCAGTTCCTTGTACCAGTGGAGGTGGTGGTTGGTACGAGAGTGGAGAGATTTTCTGTTCTTCTTGATAGTGGGTCCGGGGCTAATCTGGTTGACGCTCAGTTTGCTCAGGCTCAAGGTATGCATCTGAGTGTATTGGTCAAACCGATCCCTATATTCTCCATTGACGCCAGGCCTCTCGGCCAAGGTAGCTTTGTTCATGAGGTTCATAACATTGACCTTCGGGTAGGGGCAATACATAGGGAACTATTATCTTGTTATGTGTTGGAGGGTCTACCTACTCCTATTGTGTTGGGACTTCCTTGGTTGGTTAAACATAACCCTGTGATTAATTGGCAGTCCAGAGAGATAAGCCAATGGGGTGAGTTTTGCAAAAGTAACTGCATGAACACAGTCATCAGTGCGGTCGTGCCTAGTACTTTGCCTCCTTTTTTGGAGGACTTTGGGGATGTGTTCTCTGAGGAGGGGTGTCAGGAGTTGCCTCCTCATCGCGTATATGACTGTTCTATTAATTTACTTCCTGATGCTAAGTTACCTAAAGCTAGGTTATATAACCTTTCTGGTCCTGAGAGGCAGGCTATGAAAGATTATATTTCGGAAAGTCTGGCCAAAGGGCATATTAGACCTTCATCTTCCCCAGTGGCCGCGGGGTTCTTCTTTGTGAAGAAAAAAGATGGAGGCCTACGCCCTTGCTTGGATTTCCGCGAACTTAATCGGATTACTGTTCGAGATCCGTATCCACTCCCTCTGATTCCTGATCTCTTCAATCAAATTGTTGGCGCCAAATGGTTCTCTAAATTGGATCTCAGGGGGGCGTATAATCTGATTAGGATAAAAGAGGGGGATGAGTGGAAAACGGCGTTTAACACGCCGGAGGGACATTATGAGAACCTTGTCATGCCTTTTGGTCTGACTACTGCACCAGCAGTATTCCAACATTTTGTTAATGACATTTTTCATCATCTGGTGGGGCTGTTTGTGGTCGTATATTTGGATGACATTTTAATTTACTCGCCAGATCTTGTGTCTCACCAGGAGCATGTGAGACAGGTGTTGCAGATCTTGCGAGACAATAAACTATACGCCAAACTGGAAAAGTGTGTATTCGCCGTACAGGAACTTCAGTTTTTGGGTTTCTTGGTATCAGCCTCCGGTTTCCGTATGGACCCTGAAAAGGTGAGAGCAGTGCTTGAATGGGATCAGCCAGAGGATCTTAAGGCTCTGCAGCGTTTTCTGGGGTTTGCTAACTACTACCGGAAATTTATTTGTAATTTCTCATCTGTTGTCAAACCTCTCACTGACATGACAAGAAAAGGGACGGATTTTTCTAAATGGTCGGACAAAGCTTGCCAAGCTTTTTCCTCTTTGAAAAAATGTTTTGCTTCGGCACCCGTTCTCATCCAACCAGATGCATCACAGCCGTTCGTTGTGGAGGTGGACGCGTCTGACGTAGGGGTGGGTGCAATATTGTCCCAGGGTCCGTCCCCTGGTAAATGGCATCCGTGCGCTTTCTTTTCTAAGAAATTGTCGTCCGCCGAAAGGAATTATGATATCGGCAATAGGGAACTTTTGGCCATTAAGTTGGCTTTTGAAGAATGGCGTCACTTTTTGGAGGGGGCAGTCCACCCGGTCACCGTCATTACTGATCACAAGAACCTGCTGTATTTGGAATCTGCTAAGCGTCTGAATTCCAGACAAGCTCGATGGTCGTTGTTTTTTACCAGGTTTAATTTTGTTGTCACTTATCGCCCTGGATCTAAGAATGTTAAGGCGGATGCCTTGTCTCGCAGTTTCCCAGGGGCTGGGAAAACGGATGACCCGATTCCTATCCTTCAGGAGGGGGTGGTAGTGTCGGCTGTATGTTCTGAGCTTGAGGAGGAGGTATTAGAGGCTCAGGGGGACGCCCCTGCAGGACCTCCAGGGAGACTGTTTGTCCCAAATCAGTTGAGACAAAAGGTTATTGAGGCACATCATAATTCTGCTTTAGCAGGACATCCAGGGAGTAAGGCTACTTTAGATCTCCTTTCTCGCCGGTTTTGGTGGCCTAACGTTAATAAAGATGTTTTAACTTTTGTCGCGTCCTGTGGGGTTTGTGCTCGCTCTAAGACCCCTCATACCCGTCCATCTGGGACCCTCTTACCCTTGAAACTTCCGGAGCGTCCATGGACTCATTTGTCTATGGACTTCATCACGGACCTTCCTCAGTCGTCAGGGAAGACTGTCATACTGGTGGTTGTTGACAGGTTCAGTAAGATGGCACATTTCATTGCTCTTCCTGCCCTCCCTAATGCTAAAACTCTGGCGCAGGTGTTCATTGGGGAGATTGTGAGACTTCATGGGTTGCCTTCTGATGTGGTGTCAGATAGGGGGTCTCAGTTTGTGTCCAAGTTTTGGAGGGCATTTTGTTTACGTCGGGGGATGCAATTGTCATTTTCCTCGGCTTTTCATCCGCAGACCAATGGTCAGACAGAGCGTCTGAATCAAAGCCTAGAGACTTATCTTCGGTGTTTTGTCTCAGAGAACCAGGAGGACTGGTCTTCTTTCTTGCCTCTGGCAGAGTTCGCTCTTAACAACAGGCGGAGCGAGTCCACTGGTAAATCCCCGTTTTTTGGGGCATATGGTTTTCATCCCCAGTTTTGTACTTTCAATGGGGGGGGCCCTTCTGGGGTTCCTGAGGAGGAGCGTTTCTCGTCGTCACTTGCTTCAGTGTGGAGAGGTGTATTGAATAATCTGAGTGCTATGGGGAACCGTTATAAACGTATGGCTGATAGGAGGAGAGTTTCTGGTCCAGATCTTAATGTGAACGATCTGGTATGGTTGTCTACCAGGAATATAAAACTTAAAGTTCCCTCCTGGAAGCTGGGCCCCAGATTCATCGGGCCGTACAGGATCAGTTCCATAATTAATCCTGTGGCATTTCGTCTGGACCTCCCTCCTACGTTTAAAATTCATAATGTGTTCCACAAGTCATTACTTAAGAGGTACGTGGCACCAGTCATACCATCACCTCTACCTCCTCCTCCAGTGGTGGTCAATGGTAATTTGGAGTTTCAAGTGTCAAAGATCATTGACTCACGTCTGAATCGCCGGTCCCTTCAGTACTTGGTGCATTGGAAGGGGTATGGTCCAGAGGAGTGGACGTGGGTTCCTGCGTCTGACATTAACGCAGATCGTTTGGTGCGGACCTTCCACAGAACTCACCCGGGCAAACCTGGCCCTGAGGGTCCGGAGGCCCCTCGTAGAAGGGGGGGTACTGTCATGTGTGCATCGCCACGAAGATCGTCGCGGTTGCACATTCTGACTTCTCACAGCTGAGTTGCTGTTTCTTTGTGTTTGGCAGTTAGGGAGTTAATTCTGTCTGTGCTCAGTTCTGGGACTGGGTGCAGTTTCTCCCGGCTGCAATTAATTATTTGTTGATTGGTTTCCTTTAAATCTCTGGTGGTCTGTTTTGGGAGTTGCCAGTGAAATTCTTCATGCAGACCACAGATAGGATTGTATCTGTATAGACTTAAGTTAAAGAGCTCCTTAGTTGTTTTAAGCTCACCTTGCTTAGAGTTTAATATCCCAGATCATTTATGTTCCTTCTGTGTTTGAGTGTGTATGCAAGTCTGTGTTTTCTCCAGTCTGTCTTATATTGCTAATCTGTGTATTTAGCAGAGATCAGCCCATATCCCTTTGGTGGTAATCAGAATCCTTCTTAGGACTGATTACAGGGTTCAGGGACTGATAGGAGACAGGGTTAGGCTGGAGACTTGGACCTCTGAACCATTATCAGTACCTCCAAGGTGAGGGATTAGTTAGGACCCCAGTTTAGGGTCAGGTTAGACCCCCAGTCCTCCTCTTTCCTGTGACAGTGTATCAAGTCCTCAAGATTAATCCTGAGTTCAACGGATATCGTGTCAGGTAAATCTATTCTATATTTACATGCTGATGTTGCTAATCTATATGTTGTATAGAGTGTTGTTCTTTAATGAATAGTTTACTGACATCGTACACATATCATAAGACCGCGTGACAACTGAACTCTGATTGCTAAGTGTCACTTCCTCTTGTACCCCTGATGGGTGTGTCTAAAAGTGTGAGTGAAGTGCATAGATATCAAGCTTTGCTGTTACCTTCCTGTGCACTCTCCTGGATTTTTATGTGTGCCTGCGTAGCTGGGCTACACATCCCCCTTGGTTAAACACAGCACTCCCGGGCTGTAAAAGAGAAAAAGAAAACATTTTTGTTTTGCATTAACATCAACATTACAACTCTTCCCATCCGGGAGGTACGACTTCTTGAATGTTACAATTTGTACAATAGGAAAATACAAAAGTATCAAAATATCAAGACATTTTCATAAATACAGGATACTTGTGGAGGACCCGCACCAAAAACCTCCCACGTGGGTCCTGGGTGGGCTGCAGGACTTCTGACTGCAGACCTCACTCTAGGCCACACCATACGGGTTTTTCTTCAGAGGTAGATAGTAGTGGTTTCATGTGAAACCAAGATAAAGCACCGAAGCGCAACTATTTACAAAGCAAGTTCTTGGGCTGGCATAGTCCACAGCCACACAGTCCATTGGCATGGTTAAAACACATTGATATATATAAATTTTAAACTTTATACATTTGGTCAGTGACAATAAACCCTGTCTGGGTCTTGCTAACTAGTCTACTAGGACTACTCCTGATAGCGAATAGGTAGTTTACCTTTAGTGATACGTTCTGACCTACGTGGGGTAGCGTCAGGTATGGTATTCTCTAACCTTTCTGTTCTGCGTAACGGCAAACGGTAATACTGTCTCAACCTTTCTATGGATCTGGCAAGCGTGCTAGTGACTGGACGAGGCGGTACTGCTTCACCAGCTTCACCAAGGGATTCCACTTCTTGTGGCGCTGCTTCTTGCGGGTCCGCTTCTTGGGGTTCCTCTGGTTGAGGTTCCTCTGGAACTGGCTCTACTGGCACAATTGGTATGACCGGTTGTAGAGACTCCTCTTGCGGTTGATAAAACTGCAGCACAGGAATAATTACAGCGTCTCCTAATCTGGGCCAATCTGCAGGTAAATCTCCCAAATCCGTGTGTATGACCACTTCAGCACTCTCTTCTTGATGAACAACAGGGTTTTCTTCACGGAGCTTTAATGGGCCAGGACACAACTTCAAATGATCTCTAGACACAGTTGCCGTCGTTTTTCCTCCATCCTTGCTGATGGTACAGACCTTGCTGTTATCGAAATTGGAATTTTGCACGACATATGGCTCCTGTTCCCACTGATCATCCAACTTGTGTATTCTTCTTTTCCTTTTGAGCACCATTTCTCCAGGCATTAAAGGCTTAGCGGGAGCATTTTTGTTATAGTTCATCTCTTGCTTTTCTCTTACTTTGTTGAGACTGTTTTCTACGCAGGCTTGTACTCTCTTGTACTGTTCTTGTCGAGTAGTGTCCCAATCTTCAGCACTGTCATCAGCCTCTGGTTCTACCACACCGAGTTCTAAGTCCATTGGCAGCCTTCCCGGTCTTGCTCTCATAAGGTAGGCTGGAGTGCAGTTGGTGGAACTTACTGGAATGTGATTGTACAAGTCAACCAGGTCAGGTAACAAGTCTGGCCACCGATTTCTTCCTTCCAGTGGTACAGTTTTCAGTAAGTCGATGACAATGTGATTCATTTTTTCACAAAGGCCGTTGGTCTGAGGGTGGTATGGTGTTGTTCTGATCTTTTTACATCCATACAATTGACAGAATTCCTGAAACAGTTCAGCTTCAAAGGCTGGACCTCGATCAGTCAGTACCTGTTCTGGATATCCGTGTGGTCTGCAGAAACTTGCTTGGAAGATTCTTGCTGCTGTCTCTGCTGTCAGATCTTTGACAGGGGCGACCACCAGAAACCTGGAATAGTGATCCACCATGGTCAGGGCATATGTGTATCCTGACCTGCTCGGGGACAACTTGACATGATCCAATGCCACGATCTCCAAGGGACGAGTCGTCCGGATAGGCTGCAAGGGTGCCTTCTGGCTACTGTAGTCTTTTCGCCTGAGGCCACAGGGTCCACAGTTCCGGCACCACTTCTCGATGGAGCTGCGCATCCCTACCCAGTAGAACCGGCACCTCAACAGGGTCTCCAGCTTTCTCCAGCCAAAGTGTCCTGCTTGATCGTGGTAGGCTTCCAGCACCATTTGGATGTCTGCTATCGGGACCACTATTTGCCAAACCATCTCATGGGTCCTTGGGTCGACGTATCTCCTGCACAATTTCTCACGGTAAATGAATAACCGGCTTCTCTCATTCCACAGGAGCTTTGCTGGCATGGATGCATCTTTCTCCAAGGAGGAACCTTCCTGTTTTATCAGCTCCTTGACACGGCTGACCACAGGATCGCTGTCCTGAGTCTCTTTCCAGCTGTGATGAGGTAAAGGGTTCAACATCTCACCACACCGCTTCCTGTAGACTCGTTGCTCTTGGACCATCCCATTTCGGTGGAACGCAGGTAGCTCGATTTCTTCCAGATCGTCTGATTCTTCCTCCGTGTCAGATTCATGCGGCATTCTGGACAAGGCGTCCGCGTTAGCATTTTTACGGCCCGCTCTGTATTTGATGGTAAACTGGTAGTTTGACAACCGAGCCATCCAACGTTCCTCCATGGCTCCCAGCTTGGCTGTTTCAAGGTGCGTCAAGGGGTTGTTGTCTGTGTACGCAGTGAACTTGTTGGAGGCAAGATAATGTTTAAATCTTTCGGTAATGGCCCAGACCAGCGCCAGAAACTCCAGTTTGAAGCTGCTATAGTTTTCCGGGTTCCTCTCAGTTGGCCTGAGTTTTCTGCTGGCATATGCGATGACTTTTTCTTGGCCGTTCTGCTTCTGACTGAGGACTGCTCCTAATCCTTCGTTACTGGCATCGGTGTACAGCAGGAACGGTTGGCTGTTATCAGGGTAGGCTAAGATTTCATCGCCTGTCAGAATCTCTTTCATCTCTTTGAATGCCTCAGCTTGTTCTTTTCCCCAATTGAATGGAGGGTTTCTGCTCTTGAGAGGTTGTCCGACCAGGAGGTCCTGTAAAGGCGCCGCTTTCTTAGTGTAATCTTTTACAAACCTCCTGTAGTAACCTGTTAGTCCCAGGAACTGACGCACCTCCTTTAGATTCTTCGGCTCCGGCCATTTCTGGATGGCTGTGACCTTCTCGGGATCCGGCGCTACTCCTTCGGAACTGACAATATGTCCCAAGTACTGTACCTTCCGTTTGAGCAGATGGCATTTAGAGGGCTTCAGTTTCATCCCATACTTGGACAGTGACTCGAATACCTCTGCCAGGTGCTTCAGATGATCTTCATATGTCTTGGAGTACACGATTACGTCGTCCAGGTACAGCAGCACAGTTTCGAAGTTGAGATGTCCCAGGCAGCTCTCCATCACTCTTTAGAATGTTCCTGGGGCACTGCTGAGGCCGAACGGCATTCTGTCAAACTCGCAGAGTCCCATTGGGGTGGTGAAAGCAGTTTTCTCCCGATCCTCCTCAGCCACAGCTACTTGCCAGTACCCACTAGTAAGGTCGAGGGTAGAAAAGTAGTTAGCCGTTTTCAGAGCAGCTAAGGATTCCTCCATGCGTGGTAATGGGTAAGCATCTTTATGTGTTATACGATTTACTTGCCTATAATCTACACACATTCGCATGCTACCATCCTTCTTCTTAACTAGCACTAGAGGTGCCGCCCAGGGGCTACAACTATCCCTTATCACCCCGGCTTTCTTCATGTCATGCAGCATTTCCTTAGCTTTCTGATAGTGGGCTGGAGGTATAGGCCTGTACCACTCTTTGATGGGAGGATGACTGCCTGTAGGGATATGATGCTGTACTCCCTTAATTGTCCCAAAATCAAGTGGGTGCTTGCTAAATACTTGTGCGTACTCTTGTACCACCCGTAGTACCCCCTGTTTCTGGTGGACGGAAGTGGTGTCTGTCCCAATATGAAGCTGCTGACACCAGTCCGTTACCGGGGTTGCCGGATCATTATCCTCCGCTGGTTGGCGGGAGGCTAAGGACTCGGTTGTGAGGATAGAATTGTTATCTACGGCATGTAATTTAGCAACTGTAGCATAACGTGGCAAATTTACTTCATCGTCCCCCCAGTTGAGAAGCCGTACTGGTACTCTCCCATTTATTACTTCCACTACCCCTCTAGCAATCATGAGTGTAGGTCTGTGTTCGGAGAGATGGGGTTCTACTACTGCTTGGTAGTTCTGTCCTCTCAGACCCATGGCTGCTCTACACCATATTAACATTTCGCTCATTGGGGGTATTACAATGGGGTTCGAATCTGTGACCCGTACATTACCGATTTCACCATCCGTAAGCTTCGCTTGCTGCTGGCACATCAGGGCCCGGATCTCCCTCTGGATCACTCCCTTCTGCTTTGGCCTGGCAATTTCAGCGAGCTGTTGGAGCAAAAACACAACTTCTCCCAGACAGTTACTGATAATGTTAGTACCTAGTATCACATTTAAGGCATTCTCCTCATTTACAGTCTTTACCACTAAAAGTCCCTGATCCTTCAGCTCCACCCTGCCCACTTTTACGTTTACGTTTTTGGCTCCAATTACTTCAACAGGGAGACCATTGGTGGCGTACACTATTAAGTCAGGGCTCGGGGGCTGGAGACTGTCCATGGACCAAAATTTATTGTAAAGGACGTCAGGTATGATGGTCACCTGAGATCCCGTGTCCAGCAGTGCAGGGATTGCAATCCCGTCCAGAATCATGGATAGGTAGGGCCGTCCACCCACGAACCTGCGGTTCCAGTCTAAGGGGCCTGATGAGTCTACTCCTGGGTGTTGGCCCTCTGACCCAGGATCGCCTCGTTTAAAGGACATTGCTGAGCCATATGACCTTTTTGATTGCAGCGGTAGCAGATGATCTCCCGGCGAGGATGGTGTTGCTCAGGAGTCGCTCCTGGGGGTGGCGTGGTCCTCCTCCGGTGAGGCGACGTCCTCCATTTCCTCCGGTTCATCCTCCGGACAGTCGGCTAGTAGGATCTTCCCTCCTTCCTCTTTCCGCAGTTGCAGGGCCTCCATTACAGTGGCCAAGTTCTTAGTCAGCTGGCGCACTTCTGAGCGCAGACATTCCAACTCACTAGGGGGCGCCACCTGCGTTTTAGCTTCTGCCACCTGCGGGGAAAAGGTGGGTACTGCCGGCTTAAGAGTGGTGTAAGGTTCTATGTATATATTCCTGAAACTCAGTTTGTTCGTCAGCCATTTTACTTTCTGTCTTGCTGCAGCTATCTTGCCCTCAGTCAAAATGGAGTTTCCAGCTTGCATGTTCCCGCCCTGATTCTCTCCTTTGCTTCTTAAGCAGCCACAGCTGAGCAATCAGTGCTTCAGAATCTAGCCTGCAGTGAACCTGTGACTTGACTCCTGTAAGCCTTGGACCTTGTACTCCAGCTATTCCTACTGAGGAACTCTGAAGCACTTGTGGACTCTGAACCCTGCTCTTTGAAAGACCCACGTTTGCATGGACTTACGGTAACAGAGAAGAAGATCCTGAATCTGTATTGGAGAGTGATTGCTGAGCTTGGATTACTCTGGCCTGCTGTGTCTCCTGTTTCTGTGTCTGCAAACTGTGTGACTATTTCTGCCAACTTGTATGAAGTAATACAGGACTTTTCTATATTAAACCTGTGACTCCTGTGTTTTCATCGCACCCAAGCACAAGACGCTATATGAACTGTACTACATACATTACAAGATTCTGAAGCCAAAACGTTAGTGTCTGCTGGGTCTGGAAGGCTGTGTCTGCTGTACTGTGGATATCAGACGTCCGGTTGTACTTTCTGTGATGACAGTGGTTGTGACTTCTCACAACCATTCCAGGTGAGCAATTCCCTTAAGTTTTTTCTTTTTGCAGTGTTACCACAGGTAAACACTATTGTTTTTTTTTTTCCTTTCTTTTCTCTTTTTTGTCTGCTGTAACTCTGGATATCAGATGTCTGGTTGAAACTTTCTGTGATGATAGTGGTTGTGACTTCTCACAACCATTCCAGGTGAGCAGTTCCCTTAATTTTTTTTTCTCTCTGCAGTGTTGCCACAGGTGAACACTATTGTTTTTTTTTCTCTCCTCTTCTTCCAGTAATCCTGTCTTAAAAGATCTGGAAAATGGAGGCCCGCATAAAGGAACTTTGCGGAGTGACTGATAATATCCTTGCAGATTTGCAGAATATAAAGACCCGTTTTACAAATCTACAGGACCTCAATAATCACAATTTGCAAGTGGTTGGACAGACTACCCAGGATTTGCGAGCCAGGATTGAGGTTCTAGAGGGGCGAGTCCAGGCTCCTGCCATAGCCCCGAGTGCTGGGATTCCCAAGTTGCCCCCTTTTCGTTTTGGCGGTGAACGTGAGAAATTCAGGGATTTATTAATCAATGCAATCTTTTTTTTTCTGCACATGCTTCACAATTTCCCACTGAACGATCTAAGGTGCTTACTATAATTATGTTGCTTACCAACAAGGCTTTAATGTGGGCAAACCCTCTGATTGAGACTGAGGATGATTGTTTGAATCACCTTGATGATTTTATTTCAGCCATGGGGCAGGTGTTTGATGACCCCAATCGAGGTGCAACAGCTGAAGCAGCCATGTTAGCTTTGCGCCAAGGTAAGCACTCGGTAGCTGAATATGCCTTGGATTTCAGGAGATGGGCCCTTGATACCACCTGGGACAGTTCCGCCAAAAAATCTATTTTTCGAAAGGGGTTATCTCCACTGATTAAGGATGAACTTGCTCGTGCCGACCCTCCCACTCCGTTAGGTGACTTTATTAACTACTGCATCCGTATTGATACTCGTCTGACTGAACGCAGGCAAGAGAGATGGTTCGAAAGCAATCGTACTAACCTTTTCCTACCTTCCTCTCCAGCTAAGGAACCTTTGAGTAGGATTACACGGGAACCTGAACCTGAACCCATGCAGGTAGACTCTTTACAACGACGGGTTAGTGATGCACGCAAGGAACATCGTTTTAAGGAGAATCTATGTTTCTATTGTGGTAAGTCAGGGCACTTCATTATAAACTGCCCCAGCCGTTCTCGTAAGACTACTGCAGCACTCATTCATTGTGAGTGTTGCGAGAGGGGATCTGTCAGGTCCGAGCCTCAGGCTCCAGAGAGATCTGCAGCAACAGATCTTGATTTCTCGGACTTAAACTCCGTTACCTCTGAGGACGTTGACTGTGTAAACGCTGCCATTTTTCAAGTTTCCTCAGCGGTGTCCCAGCTGAGTTGTAAGAAAAACAATTCTCATTGCTTTCTTTCCATCAAACTCTGGGTTGACTCAGCTTGGGTGTCTAGCTCTGCTATGATCGACTCAGGGGCAAGTGGAAATTTTATGGATGTCTCCTTTGCTCTGAAACAGGGAATACGTTCAGTGAAGAAGGCTACTCCAGTACAGATGGAAACTGTGGATGGCTCCCTGCTGACCTCTGGACCAGTGGATCAGGAAACAGAGCCTTTGAGGGTTCTTATGGGTAAAGATCATCAAGAGAAACTGTCCTTTATGCTTATCTCTTCTCCTCACTTTCCCATTATTCTAGGGCTACCATGGCTGCAGGCTCAGAATCCTACCATTAACTGGGAGACCAAGGAATTACACTTTCCAGAGAAACAGATGAGTCCAAAAGTTTCAGCTTGCTCTGTTCCTAAAGGAATCATGTCAGTCCCTGAACTACCAGCTGTATACCAGGACTATGTGGATTTATGTGACAAGAAGAACGCTGACCAGCTTCCTCCTCACCGTCCATATGATTGTCCAATTGAATTATTGCCTGGAGCAGAGATACCTTTTGGTAAGATCTACCCCCTGGCGGGGCCCGAGCTAAAGGCTTTAAAGGATTACATAGATGAAAATCTAGCCAAGGGCTTCATACGCCCCTCTTCATCTCCTGCAGGTGCACCCATCTTCTTTGTAAAGAAGAAAGATGGATCTCTGAGACCATGCGTAGACTATAGGGAACTCAATAAGGTTACTATTAGAAACCGTTATCCATTGCCTTTAATCCCTGAGTTATTGGAGAGAGTGCGACATGCCAAAATTTTTTCTAAACTAGATCTTCGTGGGGCCTATAACTTAGTCCGTATTAGACCTGGGATGAATGGAAGACTGCATTCAGGTCACGCTATGGACACTTTGAATATCTAGTTATGCCTTTTGGTCTGAGTACCGCCCCAGCCACTTTCCAACACTTGGTGAATGACATCTTCAGGGATCTCCTAGATACATTCGTGGTAATTTATTTGGATGATATTCTAATTTTTTCTAACTCCACAGAGGAACATCATGGACATGTGAGAATGGTCTTGGAACGTCTAAGACAAAATCATCTTTACATCAAACTTGAAAAGTGTGAATTCCATAGGACCGAAATTCAATTTCTGGGGTATGTACTGTCTACACAAGGAATTAGTATGGATGGAAGCAAAACCCAAGCCATCAAGGATTGGCCAAGTCCTAGAAATGTGAAGGAGGTACAGCGCTTCATCGGGTTTGCCAACTTCTATAGACGTTTCATTAGAAATTTCTCTGAGGTAGTGTCACCTATCACTCAACTTACCCGGAAAGAGTCTAGGTTTTCCTGGACTCCCCAAGCCCAGGAAGCATTTTCCCGTCTAAAAGATAAATTTACCACTGCACCTATCCTAGTACATCCCAACCCCGAGCTTGCCTTCATAATAGAGGTGGATGCTTCAGACTGTGCCGTTGGAGCTATACTCTCTCAGAGAACAGGTGAGAAGAATGTCTTGCATCCCTGTGCCTTCTTTTCCCAGCAGTTGTCTTCGGCTGAGAGGAACTACGATGTGGGCAATAGAGAGTTGTTGGCCATTATTGCCGCCTTCAAAGAATGGAGACACCTTCTTCAGGGAGCTGCACAGCAAATAGTCGTCCTGACAGACCATCGTAACCTTGAGTTTATCAGGTCGGCTAAGTGCCTGACTCCTCGCCAGGCTCGCTGGAATCTTTTCTTAAACCAATTTAATTTTATCATCTCTTATAGACCAGGATCGCGCAATGGAAAGGCTGATGCACTCTCTAGGATTTACTCAGCAGAGACACGTCCAATTACTCCTCCTAAGACTATTCTTCCTGACTCTAGATTCCTAGGAGTAATTCATAATCAAGACCTACTTAAGGACATCAAGGAAGCATACCATGCGGATTCCTTTTTGGCACAACCCCCAAGGGACGTAAGTCTTGTCTTTAAGAATGGTGTGTGGATTCAGGGACAACGTCTGTATATTCCTGAAACAGTCAGATTAAGAGTATTGCAACTCATTCACGATTCCAAGATAGCTGGGCATAGAGGAATTCTAAAGACACAGGAATTTCTTTCTCGTTTCTTTTGGTGGCCCACTTGCAGGAAGGATGTTTTGAATTATGTCACTTCATGTGAGGTCTGTGCAAGATGCAAAACACCTCGCTCCTCACCAACTGGTCTGTTACAGCCTCTTCCCACCCCGTCCCGCCCGTGGGGATCCATTTCTATGGACTTCATTGTGGAGTTACCAACCTCTCAGGGGAAGAACACCATTCTAGTGGTGGTTGACCGTCTAACAAAGGCAGCTCATTTTATCCCTTGTGTCGGCTTACCCACTGCAAAACAGACATCAGATTTGATGATTAAAGATGTGTTTCGCTTACATGGAGTACCGGATGAGGTTATTTCGGATCGAGGGGTGCAATTCACTTCTAGGTTTTGGCAAAATTTCTGTGCAGCATTGGACATTAAAGTAAACCTTTCTTCTGCTTTTCATCCCCAGACTAATGGACAGACCGAACGAACCAATCAAACCCTGGAGCAGTATCTCTGCTGCTTTATCTGCCACCTACAGGATGATTGGGTGGATCTACTTCCATTAGCTGAGTTCTCGTATAACAACTCTCAGAGTGCCTCCACTAAACAGTCTCCTTTTTACTCTAATCTAGGTTATCATCCTAACATTCTACCACGATTTCCCATAGAAACGCCTTTACCAGCAGTGGCTGAAAGAATCACGTCTTTACAGAAGAATATGGATCTTCTAAAGGAAAATCTGGAATCGGCTCAAGAAAGGTACAAGAAAGCAGCAGATAAATTTCGTAAACCTGCACCAGCTTTCAAGGTAGGAGACTTGGTCTGGCTGTCAACCAGAAATCTTAAGTTAAGGATTCCATCGTCTAAGTTGGGACATAAGTACATTGGACCCTATAAAATCAGTAAAATTATAAGTGCCGTTGCTTGTCGTCTTCAACTGCCCAGAACTATGAGAATCCACCCTGTCTTTCATGTATCCCTACTAAAGGCTGCGACACCCAATACGTTTCCTGGACGTTCCTCTCCTTGCCCTGACCCAGTGCTAGTCGATGGTCAGGAAGAATTTGTGGTGGAAAGGATTTTAGATTCCAGGTTGTATAGAAATCAGTTACAATATCTGATTAAATGGCAGGGCTACCCAGTGGAGGACAACTCATGGGAACCGGTCAATAACGTTAATGCTCCTCGCTTGCTCCGTCAGTTTCATCAGAGGTACCCACACAAGCCTGGTCTGAGGTCATCCGGAGGTTGTCCTTAAGGGGGGAGTAATGTAAGGTTCTATGTATATATTCCTGAAACTCAGTTTGTTTGTCAGCCATTTTACTTTCTGTCTTGCTGCAGCTATCTTGCCCTCAGTCAAAATGGAGTTTCCAGCTTGCATGTTCCCGCCCTGATTCTCTCCTTTGCTTCTTAAGCAGCCACAGCTGAGCAATCAGTGCTTCAGAATCTAGCCTGCAGTGAACCTGTGACTTGACTCCTGTAAGCCTTGGACCTTGTACTCCAGCTATTCCTACTGAGGAACTCTGAAGCACTTGTGGACTCTGAACCCTGCTCTTTGAAAGACCCACGTTTGCATGGACTTACGGTAACAGAGAAGAAGATCCTGAATCTGTATTGGAGAGTGATTGCTGAGCTTGGATTACTCTGGCCTGCTGTGTCTCCTGTTTCTGTGTCTGCAAACTGTGTGACTATTTCTGCCAACTTGTATGAAGTAATACAGGACTTTTCTATATCAAACCTGTGACTCCTGTGTTTTCATCGCACCCAAGCACAAGACGCTATATGAACTGTACTACATACATTACAAGTGGCTTCACCCGGGTGATACTGATTTGCCACCTCAGGCTTTTCCAGGGGTTGCAGTCCTTTTATTGCCATGTCCTTGAGGGCATCAAAGGTGGCATCTGGATGATCCAAGGACCACCAGTTTACAGTCCTGCTTTCCTCTGGAGACCTCAGTCCCCGCACGAATTCCTCCTTCAACATTTGGCTCTCATTAATGGGACTTGTAGGGTTAGCCTGTTTAAGAGCTCGCAGGGCCCCCTGTAGTCGGCAGGCGTAGTCCCTAATACTGTCACCCGATTTCTGGAAGCACTGATAAAATGCCATCCGGAGATCCGTTTCTGTGCGGTCCTCAAAGATGGCCTGTAGCTTTAAGAGAATCGCAGGTACCGACTCCTGGTCTGCAGTGGGCCAAGTCTCTACTTCTCTCTCAGCAGCACCAGCTAACTGTCCTATTACCACAGCAGCTTTTTGCTTCTCAGTCATGGAGTACATATCTAAGATGCTACATATTTTCCTTTTAAACCCTGGCAGGGTGTCGGGCTCGCCGCTGTATTGAGGGAGCCACTTCGCTCCTGGCATGTATGGGAGCGCTAGGGGCCTAAGCGGGACCACCGGACCAGGTGAGGGGCCCGCACCTCCATCCTGCACTACAACGCCAAGCGGTGGGTTATTGGGGCCACCGGCGGGGGCCGCTCCGTCTGCTGGTTGCTGCGACATATTGATGCCCCCTTGGTTAATCTGAGCCTACCTCTTTCGCAGGCTGCAGCGTCGCAGGCACAGCGGTGGAGACAGGACCTTCGTGGCAGGCACAGCGGTGGAGAGAGGACCTTCGTCGCAGGCACTCTGATGTCAGAGCGTTCACTTCCTGTTTCACAGGACCTGCCGCCGCGTCAGAGCTGGGGGCGGAGCCAGGCAACAGCGTGCTTTTTCAGGTACGCCCCTTTCTTCACCAGCGCCTGAGGGCGCGAATATTGCGGTAAAGATGGCGGTATTATGGCGCCAACTGTTGTGAATGGGTTTGAGATGAGTTCTGAGCAGAGGCTCCCTCTGGTGGTTACAAGCGGTACTAGTGAGGATTGTGAGGACTGGGAATCAGGTGTTACTGATTGGTCTTTTATAAGGGAGTCATTTTCCCATCAGGGTTGCCGGTGATCAATTGTTCTGGTCTGAATCCTTCTTTCCAGTTTCCCTTGTAGCCTGCTGTGTCGTGTCTGCATCTCCTGCTATCAGATAAGACAATTTCTTATTTTGTGTTTTTGCTATATTTTTGCATTTTGTCCTGCACTTCTGTGGGGGCCTTCAGGTCCCCTCCGGGGGCTTCTGCCCTCTCAGTTTAGTTCAGCCACTGAGTTTTGTTCTTTTGCTTTTTCCAGTTTTTTCAGTGGCTGCTGTTTTTATTTTGTTACACCAGAGAACTAATTTAGGTGGTAGAGGTCGTGTGATCTCAGGTGATTTTGAAATTAGTAGAGTTGGTATTTTTTCAGGGTTTTCTGAGATTGCAGTAAGTACCCTTCCTGTCCTTTTCTATTTAGATAGTTTGGGCCCCAGCGTTTGCTCATACTATTTTCTTTCTGTGTCAGTATTTCCTCTTGTCTAACCGCCATTACATGTTTGGGGGCTTTCTATTATCTTTGGGGTTCTGCTCCGGGGCAGATAGCTTTCCTATTTCTATCTTTAGGTGTAGTTAGTTTCTCAGGCTGTGACGAGGCGTCTAGGACCAACGTAGGAACGCTCCACGGCTGCCTCTAGTTGCGGTGGTTAGTCAGGGTACTGCAATCTCATAGATTCCAACTGCTCTGGTGTATTTCCTTTTTTACCTGCACTCCTCAGCTACCGTAACATAACAGTATCACCGGCCATAAAAATTGTATGGTACTCACAGAAGGGAAAAAATATTTTGAAGGAAGAAAAGTTGTCAGAGATATTTTTCTGTTTGTTGCATTTTTTTTTTTTTTTTTTCCCTCTGTATCTCTGGGTGCTGTGGAGGATCTTTTCTCCCAATGGAGTTTGCACAGTTGTCTGGCCGTGTGGATCAGCTTGCCACTGAGGTTCGGAGTATTGCTATCTATCTTGCTAGGTTGCCTGTTGTGGAACCTAGGATTCCCATGCCAGATTTGTTTTTAGGGGATCGAGCTAAGTTTCAGAATTTCAAAAATAATTGTAAATTGTTTCTTGCCTTAAAATCTAAGTCCTCAGGAAACGCAGCGCAGCAGGTTCAAATTATCATCTCTCTCCTGCGCGGCGATCCTCAGGATTGGGCTTTTTCCCTGATACCTGGGGATCCTGTTTTGAGTGATGTTGATGCATTTTTTCAGGCTTTGGGGTTATTGTACGATGAACCTAATGTCACTGATCAAGCTGAAAAAGCCTTGTTGGCATTAAATCAGGGGCTTGATGACGCTGAGTTATACTGTCAGAGATTCCGTAGGTGGGCAGTCCTGACCAAATGGAATGACGACGCTTTGGCGGCCCTTTTCCGGAAGGGTCTGTCGGATAATGTAAAGGATGTTATGGTGGGATTCCCTGTCCCCTCTGGTCTCAATGATTCTATGTCATTAGCGATTCAAATTGACAGACGTTTACGTGAGCGGAGAAGTATGCGTGGAGTGGTGTTGCCTTGTGAGCCAGCTGCTGAGCCCATGCAGTGTGATGGAGTGGTGTCTGGGGCACAGCGTCATGAGTTTCGAAAGCGCAATGGGTTATGTTTCTACTGTGGTGATGCCTCTCATGCTATTTCAGTCTGCCCTAAGCGGGGAAGACGTTTTGCACGCTCAGTTGTCTTGGGTAGTGTTCAGACTAAGTTTTTATTAACTGTCACTCTGATATGCTCTCTGTCCTCATTTTCTGCTCAGGCTTTCGTTGATTCTGGAGCAGCTATTAACCTGATGGATTATGATTTTGCTAAACGTTGTGGGTTTCCCTTGATACCCCTACAGAAGTCTATTCCTTTACTGGGGATCGATTCTACCCCTTTGGCTGAGAATAAACCCCAGTTTTCTACTCAGGTGATAATGAGGATTGAACCTGATCACCAGGAGTGCTGCAAATTTTTGGTTCTGTATAATCTGCATGACATTATCGTGCTGGGTTTCCCTTGGTTACAGTCTCATAATCCTGTTTTGGATTGGAAATCTGTGTCTGTGACCAGTTGGGGCTGCCAATGTGTTAATACCAACACTCCTGTTTTTTCTGCCTCCCCCCAGGCTCAGGATGTTCCTGACTTTTTGTTTGATTTTTCTGATGTGTTTAGCGAAAGTAAATCTGCATCCTTACCTCCCCATAGGAGCTATGACTGCGCTATTGAATTAGTGCCAGGTAGTAAATTCCCTAAAGGTCGCCTTTTTAACTTGTCTGTACCTGAACATGACGCTATGCGGTCTTATATCAAGGAATCATTGGAGAAGGGTCATATCAGACCATCCTCTTCACCCTTAGGTGCCGGTTTTTTCTTTGTGGCCAAAAAAGATGGTTCATTAAGGCCGTGTATTGATTATCGTCTCTTGAACAATATTACTGTGAAATATCAATACCCGTTACCCTTGATTTCTGACCTGTTTTCCAGGGTGAAAAACGCTACTTGGTTTACCAAGCTTGACCTCAGGGGGGCGTATAACCTTATTCGCATTAAGCACGGGGATGAATGGAAGACGGCATTTAATACCCCTGAAGGGCATTTTGAGTACCTTGTGATGCCCTTTGGGCTCACTAATGCTCCTTCCGTCTTCCAGTCCTTCATGAATGACATTTTCAGGGATTTTGTGGACAAGTTTCTGATTGTTTATTTGGATGATATCTTGATTTTTTCCAATGACTGGGACACTCATGTGAAACATGTTCGAACTGTATTCCAGATTTTGAGAGAGAATGCTCTGTATGTGAAGGGATCAAAGTGTCTTTTTGGCGTACAGAAGATCTCATTTCTGGGATTCATTTTGTCCCCATCTGTTATTGAAATGGACCCGGTCAAGGTTCAGGCCATCTGTGATTGGGTCCAACCTACTTCATTAAAGGCTCTTCAGAGATTTTTGGGTTTTGCCAATTTTTATCGTAAATTTATTGGTAATTTCTCGGTTATTGTTAAACCATTAACTGATTTGACCAGAAAGGGTTCTGATGTGGTGAATTGGCCTCCTGAGGCAGTCTCTGCGTTTCAGGAACTTAAGCAGAGATTCACTTCTGCTCCTGTTCTACGGCAGCCTGATGTTTCTCTGCCATTTCAGGTGGAGGTTGATGCCTCTGAAATTGGGGCAGGTGCCGTTTTGTCCCAAAAAGATCCAGAGACCTCTAAAAGTAACCCTTGTGCCTTTTTCTCTCGAAAATTTTCTCCTACTGAACGTAATTATGACGTGGGTAATCGGGAGTTATTGGCCATGAAGTGGGCTTTTGAAGAGTGGAGACATTGGCTGGAGGGAGCCAAACATCAGGTGGTGGTCCTTACGGACCATAAGAATCTGGTCTATCTGGAATCTGCCAAGCGACTCAATCCTAGACAGGCCAGGTGGGCCTTGTTTTTCACACGTTTTAATTTTGTGGTTTCCTTTCTTCCTGGCACTAAGAATGTTAAGGCGGATGCCCTCTCGAGGAGTTTCCTTGCGGACTCTCCTGAGCTATCTGATCCCTCTGTTATTTTGAAGGAGGGTGTGTATTTTTCCGCCATCTCGCCCAATTTGAGACTTGCTCTGGAGGGGTGTCAGGAGGATAGGCCCGAGCGCTGCCCTGTTGGAAAATTGTTTGTCCCGGACCAATGGAAAAAGAGTGTGATGCCTGAGATTCATTGTTCCGCATTGGCTGGGCATCCCGGAATTTTTGGTACCAGAGACTTGGTTAGTCGGTCCTTTTGGTGGCCTACCTTGTCTCGTGATGTCAGGGAATTTGTGCAGTCCTGCGGGACTTGCTCTCGCTCCAAGCCTTGCTCTCGCTCTAGTGGTTTGTTGATGCCATTGCCTGTGCCCAAGAGACCATGGACCCATATCTCTATGGATTTCATTTCCGATCTTCCTGTTTCTCAGAGAATGACCACCATCTGGGTAATTTGTGATAGGTTTTCCAAAATGATACATCTTGTGCCATTACCTAAGTTGCCTTCCTCCTCTGAATTGGTGCCATTGTTCCTTCAGCACGTGGTTCGTTTACACGGCATTCCTGAGAACATTGTGTCTGACAGAGGAGTCCAGTTTGTTTCCAGATTTTGGAGGACTTTTTGTTCTAAACTGGGTGTTCAATTGTCTTTCTCCTCGGCATTTCATCCTCAGACCAATGGTCAAACTGAGAGAACAAACCAATAATAGAAATAGCACTGCACTCTCAGGAAGGAATTCCATGCAAAATAGAACACACTTTATTGTAACAACCAACCAAAGTGAGAAGCATAATAATCAAGGCGACATGAAAGTAACGTTTCGACTCTCCCGAGTCTTTTTCAAACGCCGCTATGCAGAAAGAAAATAACAAAATATGGTTGAGATAAACAAAACAATGAATCAACATCAAAAAATATATCAAAAAAACATTTTACCAATTCTAAAATAAAAATAAAAAAAGTGCAAACACCATGAAGACTGGCAAGCACCAATCGTATGTCGAAAGTGAAGAAGGTGAACAGTAAAGCGGTGATGGGAGTCAACCCGAGGTAAGAGTATAGCTAGTAAAATAAAGAAATTCTACAAATAGAGGATAATTATACCTGAGAATTGCTTCAGAAGAAGTCTATAAAGGCAATTAATGTATTGCTAGATATAAGGAAATTAATGAAAAATTAGTTTAGGTGAAATGCTTTAGACGTTCAACACTGGTGAGAGGTCTGTATGGTAATAAATACCTGTTGCAATTGAATAGTTTAGAGCCCAACATAGGAAGAGGTATCTCCCCAAGGGAAGGTCTGGGATGTAAAAATGTAGGAGGAAAAGAGGATTAGGAATGAAATATCAAGACGAAAGAGGAAATGGATATTAATGAAGTATCCTAAGTATAACATAGATACCTGAATGGTTGTTGTATAGATGGCTGTAGAGGGCTTTCAAGTAGAAAGGTTTATAGTCTGTTCAGGGAAATGATAGGTATAAGCAGTGGGCATAATAAAATGAAACAAAACACTATTAACGGAAGGCCCCCAGGATTGAGCCATGATGCCAGTAAGAGGTTAAACTAGCCGGCAAAAAGATATATAGGTACTGCACAAGGCTGAATTACCTGTTGAAGTGAGACAGCAACGCTCCCGCGTCTTGCTGGGTAGTGGTGTGCTGTGGGAGTGAGCACGCCGGAAATAAAAGCCGGCGAGTATCGTCGGACCGGATATGCGTCATCCGGACCGGAAGTACCTATGTCGGTAATGAAAAAGCCCCTGCGGCTGCGCAGAGAGCCCTGTGGATGTAAGCCCTGAGAGGTGCAGTGCGCATGCGCTGTCATGAGACGGGGAAATGGTGTAACAAAGGAGAAGGTGTGGAGAAAGCGATAAAGTGGTAGAAAAATGGTTGCTCACATCCAATTGCAACCCAAAAAATTACTACACACCCGACGCAAGGGCACATTTCCGTGTCTTGGTTGTGCGGCCTGTTCCAATGTGACCAAATCTGACTGTGTACTACATCCACGTACAGGAAAATCATACCCGATCAATGGCTATTTTACATGTGACTCCAACTTCGTAATTTATGTTATCAAGTGCCCTTGTGGTCTCCTCTATGTAGGGGAGACCACCCAACACATCAGGGATAGAATAGCCGGACACAAGTCCACTATAAGATGTGGTAAAACGTGGCTTCCATTGCCAGACCACTTTACTAAGTCAAACCATACGGTCGCACAGCTCAAATTTCAGGTTTTAGAACACGTTCCACGCCCACGCAGGGGTGGCAATCACATCAAAATGCTCAAACGTAGAGAGACCTTCTGGATACATACCCTGGATACATTATCACCACGAGGATTAAATCGTGAAATTGATTGGTCTGTCTAATCACTTGTGAGATATATAGTACTTGTCACTCTGACTAATTATGTCTCCTAGTTCTCTTAGACTCGCTGACTTTAGCCAACACTGGTGAGTTCATATTACCTACATCATATAATCTAGTATTGCATATGGTATATGACATTTCCTGCATTATGATACCCTCTCTTTTTTCTCCCCCCGATCTAGCTTTAGTACATTAGTTTTGTCTCACCCAGATTTCCCCTTTTTTTATGTATTCTTTCTATATCTTTCTTTCCTCTCCCTTTCTCCGCATTATTCCTCTCCCTCCTTTAGTTGTTCATGCCTTTTTATTCAACCATTTTTCTACCACTTTATCGCTTTCTCCACACCTTCTCCTTTGTTACACCATTTCCCCGTCTCATGACAGCGCATGCGCACTGCACCTCTCAGGGCTTACATCCACAGGGCTCTCTGCGCAGCCGCAGGGGCTTTTTCATTACCGACATAGGTACTTCCGGTCCGGATGACGCATATCCGGTCCGACGATACTCGCCGGCTTTTATTTCCGGCGTGCTCACTCCCACAGCACACCACTACCCAGCAAGACGCGGGAGCGTTGCTGTCTCACTTCAACAGGTAATTCAGCCTTGTGCAGTACCTATATATCTTTTTGCCGGCTAGTTTAACCTCTTACTGGCATCATGGCTCAATCCTGGGGGCCTTCCGTTAATAGTGTTTTGTTTCATTTTATTATGCCCACTGCTTATACCTATCATTTCCCTGAACAGACTATAAACCTTTCTACTTGAAAGCCCTCTACAGCCATCTATACAACAACCATTCAGGTATCTATGTTATACTTAGGATACTTCATTAATATCCATTTCCTCTTTCGTCTTGATATTTCATTCCTAATCCTCTTTTCCTCCTACATTTTTACATCCCAGACCTTCCCTTGGGGAGATACCTCTTCCTATGTTGGGCTCTAAACTATTCAATTGCAACAGGTATTTATTACCATACAGACCTCTCACCAGTGTTGAACGTCTAAAGCATTTCACCTAAACTAATTTTTCATTAATTTCCTTATATCTAGCAATACATTAATTGCCTTTATAGACTTCTTCTGAAGCAATTCTCAGGTATAATTATCCTCTATTTGTAGAATTTCTTTATTTTACTAGCTATACTCTTACCTCGGGTTGACTCCCATCACCGCTTTACTGTTCACCTTCTTCACTTTCGACATACGATTGGTGCTTGCCAGTCTTCATGGTGTTTGCACTTTTTTTATTTTTATTTTAGAATTGGTAAAATGTTTTTTTGATATATTTTTTGATGTTGATTCATTGTTTTGTTTATCTCAACCATATTTTGTTATTTTCTTTCTGCATAGCGGCGTTTGAAAAAGACTCGGGAGAGTCGAAACGTTACTTTCATGTCGCCTTGATTATTATGCTTCTCACTTTGGTTGGTTGTTACAATAAAGTGTGTTCTATTTTGCATGGAATTCCTTCCTGAGAGTGCAGTGCTATTTCTATTATTAGTTTGGGATTTATTCCATGACACTAGCACCTCGCCATTTATAGATTCGAGTGCACAACAATTTTCTTCTACTGAGAGAACAAACCAGACATTGGAGACTTATCTAAGATGCTTTGTGTCTGCTGATCAGGATGACTGGGTCTCTTTTTTGCCTTTGGCTGAGTTTGCTCTTAATAATAGGGCTAGCTCTGCCACTTTGATGTCTCCGTTTTTCTGTAATTCTGGGTTTCACCCTCGATTTTCTTCAGGACAGACGGAGGCTTCTGTCTGTCCAGGTGTTGACTCTGTTGTTGAGCGTATGCAGCAGATTTGGGACCAGGTAGTGGAGAGGTTGTCCCTCTCTCAGGAGAAGGCCCAGCGGTTTGCTAACCGGCATAGGACTGATGGTCCTCGGTTTAAAGTGGGGGACTTGGTCTGGTTGTCCTCAAAGAATATTCCTATGAGAGTAGCATCTCCTAAATTTAAACCTAGGTTCATTGGACCTTATAAGATCATGGAGATTATTAATCCTGTTTCTTTTCGTTTGCTTCTTCCAGGGACATTTAAGATCCATAACGTGTTCCACAAGTCCTTGTTGAAGAGGTTTGTTGAGCCAGTGGTTCCTGCTGCTGTGCCTCCTGACCCTGTTTTGGTTGAGGGCAATCTGGAGTATGTGGTTGAGAAAATATTGGATTCTCGTTTTTCTAGACGAAGACTCCAGTATTTGGTTAAATGGAGAGGTTATGGTCAGGAAGACAATTCTTGGGTGTTTGCTTCGGACATCCATGCTAGGAGACTTATCCGTGCGTATCATAGAACTCATCCTGACCGACCTGGTTGCTCAAATGAGGGTTCGGTGACTCCTCCTCAAGGGGGGGTACTGTTGTGAATGTGTTTGAGATGAGTTCTGAGCAGAGGCTCCCTCTGGTGGTTACAAGCGGTACTAGTGAGGATTGTGAGGACTGGGAATCAGGTGTTACTGATTGGTCTTTTATAAGGGAGTCATTTTCCCATCAGGGTTGCCGGTGATCAATTGTTCTGGTCTGAATCCTTCTTTCCAGTTTCCCTTGTAGCCTGCTGTGTTGTGTCTGCATCTCCTGCTATCAGATAAGACAATTTCTTATTTTGTGTTTTTGCTATATTTTTGCATTTTGTCCTGCACTTCTGTGGGGGCCTTCAGGGTCCCCTCCGGGGGCTTCTGCCCTCTCAGTTTAGTTCAGCCACTGAGTTTTGTTCTTTTGCTTTTTCCAGTTTTTTCAGTGGCTGCTGTTTTTATTTTGTTACACCAGAGAACTAATTTAGGTGGTAGAGGTCGTGTGATCTCAGGTGATTTTGAAATTAGTAGAGTTGGTGTTTTTTCAGGGTTTTCTGAGATTGCAGTAAGTACCCTTCCTGTCCTTTTCTATTTAGATAGTTTGGGCCCCAGCGTTTGCTCATACTATTTTCTTTCTGTGTCAGTATTTCCTCTTGTCTAACCGCCATTACATGTTTGGGGGCTTTCTATTATCTTTGGGGTTCTGCTCCGGGGCAGATAGCTTTCCTATTTCTATCTTTAGGTGTAGTTAGTTTCTCAGGCTGTGACGAGGCGTCTAGGACCAACGTAGGAACGCTCCACGGCTGCCTCTAGTTGCGGTGGTTAGTCAGGGTACTGCAATCTCATAGATTCCAACTGCTCTGGTGTATTTCCTTTTTTACCTGCACTCCTCAGCTACCGTAACATAACAGCCAACACAGCAAACAGTCTTTTTCACCAAACAGTTCAATATAGGCACACAGGACTCACAATTGCAAGTTTCGTATCCTGTTCGTGACGCCAAAATAAGTTGACTCGCTCCACAATTGTGGATACCAGGGCTATGGGGTACTCGGAGCCGAGCCCATGGAAATCTATGGGAGTTGTCACTGGTAGCGGTGGCTCGGTCCGTGGCCCTGGCAGTCAAGCGATGGGGGATATTTACAGGGGATTATTAGGATAGGTAGTTTGTGACGCCACCTGTGGTATCTGGTTAATTGGACCAGCGCTGCTATAAGGACTTTCACAGGGGATGTTATGGGGCAGCTTGGTGGTAAGTCTCCCACAGGTGAGACGGGTCCCTGGAAGTCTATAGTGATGATGCAGGGTGTAGATAATAATTCAGTCACACACAATGCAGCTTCTTTTCATACCTTTTACTGGTAGATGGTTCAAGCAGATCCCGGGGAGCTGGTCGGGGTGGAGAGTGCACATTCGGGTAACCGCTGAGCAGGTTAGAGGCCTCCTTTACTCCAACATGTATGTGAGTCCAACTTGCCTGAAGCGAAGTTAACTCTGCAATCTCCAGCTTTCTCAATAGCTGTACTGCCCGGCCAATATTGTGGTGGAGCCTTCTAAGTGGTGAGAACAGAGTCCTTCTATGCTTGGCCTAGCTAAAAGTCCTTGTTCCTCCTGACTCCGGTTACGTATCGGCACTTAGGGCTGCTCTCTGCGACCTGTAGTCCAGATGCCTCCGGTTTTCTTGTTACTATGCTTGAAACACTAGCAACGCCTCGGACTCCGGTGTCCGGAAATTTAGTGCAGGCAATCAAATACCTGAAGCACTTCTCTCTGTCTTCTCCACTATGCCCTTCGCCCTGCTCTCGCTCTTAGCATAAACACTTGTAGCTTCGATGGTAATGTCAGCTTTCTCCAGAGCTCGCTGAGCAGCTCTCAGTATCCTCCTTGTTTCAGCTTCTGTTAAGGTACTGATTAAGGGTAGCTCTGACTAGGCTAGGATGATTCACTTCACCCGTACTAGCCTCCACTTGCTTGTCAGGTGAGCTACGCTAGCTCTGCGAGGATTCAGTCCTCTCTCCTCTCCCTCCAAGTCCAGACTCCACTGGCACTGAACTGCACTGTCCGAAGACAGGAAACAGACTGAACTCTGATTGCTAAGTGTCACTTCCTCTTGTACCCCTGATGGGTGTGTCTAAAAGTGTGAGTGAAGTGCATAGATATCAAGCTTTGCTGTTACCTTCCTGTGCACTCTCCTGGATTTTTATGTGTGCCTGCGTAGCTGGGCTACACATATATAGAGGCTGCAGGGGTGTATATAGAGGCCCTTGGAGTGTATATAGAGGCTGCTAGGGTGTATATAGAGGCTGCTGGGGTGTATATAGAGGCCCTTCGGGTGTATATAGAGGCTACTGGGGTATATATAGAGGCTGCTGGGGTGTATATAGAGGCTGCTGGGCTATATATAGAGGCTGTTGCTGAGGTGTATATAGAGGCTGCTGGGGTGCATATAGAAGCTGCTGCGGTGTATATAGAAGCTACTGCTGCTGGAGTGTATATAGAGGCTGCTGGAGTGTATATAGAGGCTTCTGGGGTGTATATAGAGGCTGCTGGGGTGTATATAGAGGCTGCTGAGGTGTATATAGAGGCTGCTGGGGTATATATAGAGGCTTCTGGGGTGTATATAGAGGCTGCTGCTGGGGTGTATATAGAGGCTGCTGCTGGGGTGTACATAGAGGCTCTTGGGGTGTATATAGAGGCTGCTGGGGTATATATAGAGGCTGCTGGGGTGTATATAGAAGCTGCTGGGGTGTATTTAGATGCTGTTGCTGAGGTGTATATAGAGGCTTCTGGGGTGTATATAGAGGCTGCTAGGGTGTATATAGAGGCTTCTGGGGTCTATATAGAGGCTGCTGCGGTGTATATAGAGGCTGCTGCTAGGGTGTATATAGAGGCTCCTGGGGTGTATATAGAGGCTGCTGGGGTATATATAGAGGCTGCTGGGGTGTATATAGAGGCTGCTGGGGTGTATATAGAGGCTGCTGCTGCTGGGGTGTATATAGAGGCTCCTGGGGTGTATATAGAGGCTGCTGCTGGTGTGTATATAGAGGCTGCTGCTGGTGTGTATATAGAGGCTGCTGCTGGGGTGTACATGGAGGCTGCTGCTGGGGTATATGTGGCCGCTGCTGCTGGGTGTTAAAGAAATGGTTAATTTCTATTCTCTAAAATAAAATAATACCAGTGAATGGGTCTATCATGGAAGTATGGTTATCATCTATCTACAGCCCCACATAGTTGACCTTTATTTAATTGTGGTCAAGTTCCTGTTTTCCCAGAATGTGAAGGACAAATTCTCAGAAAACAATAAAAAATATGGTTTTGGGTCCAAAATTGTGTAATAAGCCATAACCACCCATGGACACGACACCAGTACTTTTTTACTGGCCAAGGACAAATGATGAGAGCGTGAACTTTCAACACTGAAGAATATTTTTGAACATCCCAGAAAAGGAAGTTTCCCCTTATTTGGTCAAGAAATTAATCTTATGTCCGAAGAAGCACATGACAACCTATTGTTGAGATTGATTGTGTAACCTTGTGGTTTTGGGCTATAAAAGGTCCCCCTTCAATCCATTAAAGGAGGAGATTTACTAGACACGAGCTGTGTGTGTGTGTCTCTTTATTTCTCCCATAGATAGGTGCCTATCTAAATGCAATGCCTGAGGTTGTACTAAAAAATCCCTCTTCTCTATCAATTGGAGGCCCCAGCGAATGGAGAAAATCAGATTATATTCCCCTTTGACTCTTGTTCCAGACTGAACAAGGAATCTTACCTCCTGTCCGAGACAGAGAAAATTGCCCGGGTAAGTGAGCAATTGCTTGCATCTTTTTTCTATCTCTCTTGACGAGGTGGTGGATAAATCAGTCTGCAGGGATTTTCCAACGGGAATCCCCTCAGGTAAATAGTTGTGTACACCTGTCTTGTTTGTTTTTGTCTTATTTGTTTTTGTGGTTATTTGTTTATATGTTTATGTATTAACCAATACTAACCAATTGACTAATCAATTGACTTTTCTATCCATTTATTATCTATTTCTTGACCAATTGTTTATTCATGGTTTAAAGGGTATGTCACACTAAGCGAGATCGCTAGCGATATCGCGCAAGCAGCAGCGATTTTATGACGCAGTAGTGACATCGTTAGCGACATCGCTGTGTGTGACATGTAGCGGCGATGTGGCCCCCGCAGCGATGTCGCTGATCGTGCACGAACGGTTTGGGCCGTATTTTGATCGTTGGCGTCCCGCTGGTGAGCCTGAATTGCTGAGTTTGACACCTTTTGTGAACGATGTGCGACCTCGTTGACGACTCATATGTCAGCGGCGCAGGCGGGACCAGGTTTTCTTTAGTAACGCCTTTCAGCTCCAATTGGTGGCCACAACATCACCTCAGCAATAAATGAAAACGTAACTGCACCCCCATCCATTGTTCCAGAGCACTTTGTGGATGACTCCAACGTTCTGGGGGTTTTGCGATCCTGTCATAGTCGCTACAGTGTCGTTTGTGCGTTGTTGCGAGGATAGTATCGTGTGTGGGGGTTTTGCGATCCTGTCATAGTCGCTACAGTGTCGTTTGTGCGTTGTTGCGAGGATAGTATCGTGTGTGGGGGCTTTGCGATCCTGTCATAGTCGCTACAGTGTCGTTTGTGCGTTGTTGCGAGGATAGTATCGTGTGTGGGTTTTGCGATCCTGTCAGAGTCGCTACAGCGCTTCATCTTTGCCATTTGTATCTTCTGGATATTTGGATTTCACTTGCAAGGTACATATTGTTTGTGATGTGTGATGCGTTTTTTGGTTACACCTTTTATTTTTGTCTGCTTACCTCCAATATATATACCGACATGTTGCCGTGATTATTTTTTTTATTTTTCCTCGCCCACCACTGCAATTTTAAGAACTTTGTTGCTTTTTGAGGTAATTTTTTTTGTTATATTTGATCCTCCATAACATTGGATAACCTAGCAATCTTTTGACAGCCGCGCCCACCCCCCACCATTTTAGGCTTTTGTAAGCTGTTTTTTCAATGTTAACTGAAATGTTAACAATAAACAATTACTTTATTTTTTTTTATTTTTTATTCTTTATTTTATTTTTTTAAACACTTTAGTAACAGTAATTAACTTTTCTCTTCTTTACTGTACAGGTTGCACATAATGAACCTGACCACCGCGGAGCGTATGATTGTGGCAGTTGTATTACTGATGGAGGGAGATCGACAAGAAGAGACGCGGGTGGAAGAGAGGCGCTCCAAACGAAAGCGTCGCATGTGGACCAGAGAATGGCTGGAGCAGAGGTCCAAATTCACCCACATGCATCTAGTGAGGGAGTTGCAGGAGAAGAATCCGCAGGATTTCCGAAATTATCTAAGGATGTCGGAGGATTCATTCAAGCTGCTACTGGAATGTGTGAGGCCACTCATTGAACGGCAGGATACACGGATGCGTGCAGCTGTTTCAGCAGAGGAACGTTTGGCAGTAACGCTGCGATTTCTGGCAACCGGACGTTCAATGAAGGATTTGCAATTTTCTGCTGCAGTTTCTCGATCGCTCCTTGGCGTATTAATTCCAGAGACATGCAATGCCATCGTCCGCAGTTTACGGAGCTACATGCCTTTTCCCAAATCAGTGGCGGAATGGCAAATAATTGCCTCTGATTTTGAACGGATTTGGCAGTTCCCAAACTTACCACTGCACCTATCCTAGTACATCCCAACCCCGAGCATAATAGAGGTGGATGCTTCAGACTGTGCCGTTGGAGCTATACTCTCTCAGAGAACAGGTGAGAAGAATGTCTTGCATCCCTGTGCCTTCTTTTCCCAGCAGTTGTCTTCGGCTGAGAGGAACTACGATGTGGGCAATAGAGAGTTGTTGGCCATTATTGCCGCCTTCAAAGAATGGAGACACCTTCTTCAGGGAGCTGCACAGCAAATAGTCGTCCTGACAGACCATCGTAACCTTGAGTTTATCAGGTCGGCTAAGTGCCTGACTCCTCGCCAGGCTCGCTGGAATCTTTTCTTAAACCAATTTAATTTTATCATCTCTTATAGACCAGGATCGCGCAATGGAAAGGCTGATGCACTCTCTAGGATTTACTCAGCAGAGACACGTCCAATTACTCCTCCTAAGACTATTCTTCCTGACTCTAGATTCCTAGGAGTAATTCATAATCAAGACCTACTTAAGGACATCAAGGAAGCATACCATGCGGATTCCTTTTTGGCACAACCCCCAAGGGACGTAAGTCTTGTCTTTAAGAATGGTGTGTGGATTCAGGGACAACGTCTGTATATTCCTGAAACAGTCAGATTAAGAGTATTGCAACTCATTCACGATTCCAAGATAGCTGGGCATAGAGGAATTCTAAAGACACAGGAATTTCTTTCTCGTTTCTTTTGGTGGCCCACTTGCAGGAAGGATGTTTTGAATTATGTCACTTCATGTGAGGTCTGTGCAAGATGCAAAACACCTCGCTCCTCACCAACTGGTCTGTTACAGCCTCTTCCCACCCGTCCCGCCCGTGGGGATCCATTTCTATGGACTTCATTGTGGAGTTACCAACCTCTCAGGGGAAGAACACCATTCTGGTGGTGGTTGACCGTCTAACAAAGGCAGCTCATTTTATCCCTTGTGTCGGCTTACCCACTGCAAAACAGACATCAGATTTGATGATTAAAGATGTGTTTCGCTTACATGGAGTACCGGATGAGGTTATTTCGGATCGAGGGGTGCAATTCACTTCTAGGTTTTGGCAAAATTTCTGTGCAGCATTGGACATTAAAGTAAACCTTTCTTCTGCTTTTCATCCCCAGACTAATGGACAGACCGAACGAACCAATCAAACCCTGGAGCAGTATCTCCGCTGCTTTATCTGCCACCTACAGGATGATTGGGTGGATCTACTTCCATTAGCTGAGTTCTCGTATAACAACTCTCAGAGTGCCTCCACTAAACAGTCTCCTTTTTACTCTAATCTAGGTTATCATCCTAACATTCTACCACGATTTCCCATAGAAACGCCTTTACCAGCAGTGGCTGAAAGAATCACGTCTTTACAGAAGAATATGGATCTTCTAAAGGAAAATCTGGAATCGGCTCAAGAAAGGTACAAGAAAGCAGCAGATAAATTTCGTAAACCTGCACCAGCTTTCAAGGTAGGAGACTTGGTCTGGCTGTCAACCAGAAATCTTAAGTTAAGGATTCCATCGTCTAAGTTGGGACATAAGTACATTGGACCCTATAAAATCAGTAAAATTATAAGTGCCGTTGCTTGTCGTCTTCAACTGCCCAGAACTATGAGAATCCACCCTGTCTTTCATGTATCCCTACTAAAGGCTGCGACACCCAATACGTTTCCTGGACGTTCCTCTCCTTGCCCTGACCCAGTGCTAGTCGATGGTCAGGAAGAATTTGTGGTGGAAAGGATTTTAGATTCCAGGTTGTATAGAAATCAGTTACAATATCTGATTAAATGGCAGGGCTACCCAGTGGAGGACAACTCATGGGAACCGGTCAATAACGTTAATGCTCCTCGCTTGCTCCGTCAGTTTCATCAGAGGTACCCACACAAGCCTGGTCTGAGGTCATCCGGAGGTTGTCCTTAAGGGGGGAGTAATGTAAGGTTCTATGTATATATTCCTGAAACTCAGTTTGTTCGTCAGCCATTTTACTTTCTGTCTTGCTGCAGCTATCTTGCCCTCAGTCAAAATGGAGTTTCCAGCTTGCATGTTCCCGCCCTGATTCTCTCCTTTGCTTCTTAAGCAGCCACAGCTGAGCAATCAGTGCTTCAGAATCTAGCCTGCAGTGAACCTGTGACTTGACTCCTGTAAGCCTTGGACCTTGTACTCCAGCTATTCCTACTGAGGAACTCTGAAGCACTTGTGGACTCTGAACCCTGCTCTTTGAAAGACCCACGTTTGCATGGACTTACGGTAACAGAGAAGAAGATCCTGAATCTGTATTGGAGAGTGATTGCTGAGCTTGGATTACTCTGGCCTGCTGTGTCTCCTGTTTCTGTGTCTGCAAACTGTGTGACTATTTCTGCCAACTTGTATGAAGTAATACAGGACTTTTCTATATCAAACCTGTGACTCCTGTGTTTTCATCGCACCCAAGCACAAGACGCTATATGAACTGTACTACATACATTACAAGTGGCTTCACCCGGGTGATACTGATTTGCCACCTCAGGCTTTTCCAGGGGTCGCAGTCCTTTTATTGCCATGTCCTTGAGGGCATCAAAGGTGGCATCTGGATGATCCAAGGACCACCAGTTTACAGTCCTGCTTTCCTCTGGAGACCTCAGTCCCCGCACGAATTGCTCCTTCAACATTTGGCTCTCATCAATGGGACTTGTAGGGTTAGCCTGTTTAAGAGCTCGCAGGGCCCCCTGTAGTCGGCAGGCGTAGTCCCTAATACTGTCACCCGATTTCTGGAAGCACTGATAAAATGCCATCCGGAGATCCGTTTCTGTGCGGTCCTCAAAGATGGCCTGTAGCTTTAAGAGAATCGCAGGTACCGACTCCTGGTCTGCAGTGGGCCAAGTCTCTACTTCTCTCTCAGCCGCACCAGCTAACTGTCCTATTACCACAGCAGCTTTTTGCTTCTCAGTCATGGAGTACATATCTAAGATGCTACATATTTTCCTTTTAAACCCTGGCAGGGTGTCGGGCTCGCCGCTGTATTGAGGGAGCCACTTCGCTCCTGGCATGTATGGGAGCGCTAGGGGCCTAAGCGGGACCACCGGACCAGGTGAGGGGCCCGCACCTCCATCCTGCACTACAACGCCAAGCGGTGGGTTATTGGGGCCACCGGCGGGGGCCGCTCCGTCTGCTGGTTGCTGCGACATATTGATGCCCCCTTGGTTAATCTGAGCCTACCTCTTTCGCAGGCTGCAGCGTCGCAGGCACAGCGGTGGAGACAGGACCTTCATGGCAGGCACAGCGGTGGAGAGAGGACCTTCGTCGCAGGCACTCTGATGTCAGAGCGTTCACTTCCTGTTTCACAGGACCTGCCGCCGCGTCAGAGCTGGGGGCGGAGCCAGGCAACAGCGCGCTTTTTCAGGTACGCCCCCTTTCTTCACCAGCGCCTGAGGGTGCGAATATTGCGGTAAAGATGGCGGTATTATGGCGCCAACACAGCAAACAGTCTTTTTCACCAAACAGTTCAATATAGGCACACAGGACTCACAATTGCAAGTTTCGTATCCTGTTCGTGACACCAAAATAAGTTGACTCGCTCCACAATTGTGGATACCAGGGCTATGGGGTACTCGGAGCCGAGCCCATGGAAATCTATGGGAGTTGTCACTGGTAGCGGTGGCTCGGTCCGTGGCCCTGGCAGTCAAGCGATGGGGGATATTTACAGGGGATTATTAGGATAGGTAGTTCGTGACGCCACCTGTGGTATCTGGTTAATTGGACCAGCGCTGCTATAAGGACTTTCACAGGGGATGTTATGGGGCAGCTTGGTGGTAAGTCTCCCACAGGTGAGACGGGTCCCTGGAAGTCTATAGTGATGATGCAGGGTGTAGATAATAATTCAGTCACACACAATGCAGCTTCTTTTCATACCTTTTACTGGTAGATGGTTCAAGCAGATCCCGGGGAGCTGGTCGGGGTGGAGAGTGCACATTCGGGTAACCGCTGAGCAGGTTAGAGGCCTCCTTTACTCCAACATGTATGTGAGTCCAACTTGCCTGAAGCGAAGTTAACTCTGCAATCTCCAGCTTTCTCAATAGCTGTACTGCCCGGCCAATATTGTGGTGGAGCCTTCTAAGTGGTGAGAACAGAGTCCTTCTATGCTTTGCCTAGCTAAAAGTCCTTGTTCCTCCTGACTCCGGTTACGTATCGGCACTTAGGGCTGCTCTCTGCGACCTGTAGTCCAGATGCCTCCGGTTTTCTTGTTACTATGCTTGAAACACTAGCAACGCCTCGGACTCCGGTGTCCGGCAATTTAGTGCAGGCAATCAAATACCTGAAGCACTTCTCTCTGTCTTCTCCACTATGCCCTTCGCCCTGCTCTCGCTCTTAGCATAAACACTTGTAGCTTCGATGGTAATGTCAGCTTTCTCCAGAGCTTGCTGAGCAGCTCTCAGTATCCTCCTTGTTTCAGCTTCTGTTGAGGTACTGATTAAGGGTAGCTCTGACTAGGCTAGGATGATTCACTTCACCCGTACTAGCCTCCACTTGCTTGTCAGGTGAGCTACGCTAGCTCTGCGAGGATTCAGTCCTCTCTCCTTCCCTCCAAGTCCAGACTCCACTGGCACTGAACTGCACTGTCCGAAGACAGGAAACAGACTGAACTCTGATTGCTAAGTGTCACTTCCTCTTGTACCCCTGATGGGTGTGTCTAAAAGTGTGAGTGAAGTGCATAGATATCAAGCTTTGCTGTTACCTTCCTGTGCACTCTCCTGGATTTTTATGTGTGCCTGCGTAGCTGGGCTACACATATATAGAGGCTGCAGGGGTGTATATAGAGGCCCTTGGGGTGTATATAGAGGCTGCTGGGTTATATATAGAGGCTGCTAGGGTGTATATAGAGGCTGCTGGGGTGTATATAGAGGCCCTTCGGGTGTATATAGAGGCTGCTGGGGTATATATAGAGGCTGCTGGGGTGTATATAGAGGCTGCTGGGCTATATATAGAGGCTGTTGCTGAGGTGTATATAGAGGCTGCTGGGGTGCATATAGAGGCTGCTGCGGTTTATATAGAAGCTACTGCTGCTGGAGTGTATATAGAGGCTGCTGGAGTGTATATAGAGGCTTCTGGGGTGTATATAGAGGCTGCTGGGGTGTATATAGAGGCTGCTGAGGTGTATATAGAGGCTGCTGGGGTATATATAGAGGCTTCTGGGGTGTATATAGAGGCTGCTGCTGGGGTGTACATAGAGGCTCTTGGGGTGTATATAGAGGCTGCTGGGGTATATATAGAGGCTGCTGGGGTGTATATAGGAGCTGCTGGGGTGTATTTAGATGCTGTTGCTGAGGTGTATATAGAGGCTTCTGGGGTGTATATAGAGGCTGCTAGGGTGTATATAGAGGCTTCTGGGGTCTATATAGAGGCTGCTGCGGTGTATATAGAGGCTGCTGCTAGGGTGTATATAGAGGCTCCTGGGGTGTATATAGAGGCTGCTGGGGTATATATAGAGGCTGCTGGGGTGTATATAGAGGCTTCTGGGGTGTATATAGAGGCTGCTGCTGCTGGGGTGTATATAGAGGCTCCTGGGGTGTATATAGAGGCTGCTGCTGGTGTGTATATAGAGGCTGCTGCTGGTGTGTATATAGAGGCTGCTGCTGGTGTGTATATAGAGGCTGCTGCTGGGGTATATGTAGAGGCTGCTGGGGTGTATATAGAAGCTGCTGGGGTGTATTTAGATGCTGTTGCTGAGGTGTATATAGAGGCTTCTGGGGTGTATATAGAGGCTGCTAGGGTGTATATAGAGGCTTCTGGGGTCTATATAGAGGCTGCTGCGGTGTATATAGAGGCTGCTGCTAGGGTGTATATAGAGGCTCCTGGGGTGTATATAGAGGCTGCTGGGGTATATATAGAGGCTGTTGGGGTGTATATAGAGGCTGCTGGGGTGTATATAGAGGCTTCTGGGGTGTATATAGAGGCTGCTGCTGCTGGGGTGTATATAGAGGCTCCTGGGGTGTATATAGAGGCTGCTGCTGGTGTGTATATAGAGGCTGCTGCTGGTGTGTATATAGAGGCTGCTGCTGGGGTGTACATGGAGGCTGCTGCTGGGGTATATGTGGCCGCTGCTGCTGGGTGTTAAAGAAATGGTTAATTTCTATTCTCTAAAATAAAATAATACCAGTGAATGGGTCTATCATGGAAGTATGGTTATCATCTATCTACAGCCCCACATAGTTGACCTTTATTTAATTGTGGTCAAGTTCCTGTTTTCCCAAAATGTGAAGGACAAATTCTCAGAAAACAATAAAAAATATGGTTTTGGGTCCAAAATTGTGTAATAAGCCATAACCACCCATGGACACGACACCAGTACTTTTTTACTGGCCAAGGACAAATGATGAGAGCGTGAACTTTCAACACTGAAGAATATTTTTGAACATCCCAGAAAAGGAAGTTTCCCCTTATTTGGTCAAAAAATTAATCTTATGTCCGAAGAAGCACATGACAACCTATTGTTGAGATTGATTGTGTAACCTTGTGGTTTTGGGCTATAAAAGGTCCCCTTCAATCCATTAAAGGAGGAGATTTACTAGACACGAGCTGTGTGTGTGTGTCTCTTTATTTCTCCCATAGATAGGTGCCTATCTAAATGCAATGCCTGAGGTTGTACTAAAAAATCCCTCTTCTCTATCAATTGGAGGCCCCAGCGAATGGAGAAAATCAGATTATATTCCCCTTTGACTCTTGTTCCAGACTGAACAAGGAATCTTACCTCCTGTCCGAGACAGAGAAAATTGCCCGGGTAAGTGAGCAATTGCTTGCATCTTTTTTCTATCTCTCTTGAGGAGGTGGTGGATAAATCAGTCTGCAGGGATTTTCCAACGGGAATCCCCTCAGGTAAATAGTTGTGTACACCTGTCTTGTTTGTTTTTGTCTTATTTGTTTTTGTGGTTATTTGTTTATATGTTTATGTATTAACCAATACTAACCAATTGACTAATCAATTGAGTTTTTTATCCATTTATTATCTATTTCTTGACCAATTGTTTATTCATGGTTTAAAGGGTATGTCACACTAAGCGAGATCGCTAGCGATATCGCGCAAGCAGCAGCGATTTTATGACGCAGTAGTGACATCTTTAGCGACATCGCTGTGTGTGACATGTAGCGGCGATGTGGCCCCCGCAGCGATGTCGCTGATCGTGCACGAACGGTTTGGGCCGTATTTTGATCGTTGGCGTCCCGCTGGTGAGCCTGAATTGCTGAGTTTGACACCTTTTGTGAACGATGTGCGACCTCGTTGACGACTCATATGTCAGCGGCGCAGGCGGGACCAGGTTTTCTTTAGTAACGCCTTTCAGCTCCAATTGGTGGCCACAACATCACCTCAGCAATAAATGAAAACGTAACTGCACCCCCATCCATTGTTCCAGAGCACTTTGTGGATGACTCCAACGTTCTGGGGGTTTTGCGATCCTGTCATAGTCGCTACAGTGTCGTTTGTGCGTTGTTGCGAGGATAGTATCGTGTGTGGGGGTTTTGCGATCCTGTCATAGTCGCTACAGTGTCGTTTGTGCGTTGTTGCGAGGATAGTATCGTGTGTGGGGGTTTTGCGATCCTGTCATAGTCGCTACAGTGTCGTTTGTGCGTTGTTGCGAGGATAGTATCGTGTGTGGGTTTTGCGATCCTGTCAGAGTCGCTACAGCGCTTCATCTTTGCCATTTGTATCTTCTGGATATTTGGATTTCACTTGCAAGGTACATATTGTTTGTGATGTGTGATGCGTTTTTTGGTTACACCTTTTATTTTTGTCTGCTTACCTCCAATATATATACAGACATGTTGCCGTGATTATTTTTTTTATTTTTCCGCGCCCACCACTGCAATTTTAAGAACTTTGTTGCTTTTTGAGGTAATTTTTTTTGTTATATTTGATCCTCCATAACATTGGATAACCTAGCAATCTTTTGACAGCTGCGCCCACCCCCCACCATTTTAGGCTTTTGTAAGCTGTTTTTTCAATGTTAACTGAAATGTTAACAATAAACAATTACTTTATTTTTTTTTTTTTTTTATTCTTTATTTTATTTTTTTAAACACTTTAGTAACAGTAATTAACTTTTCTCTTCTTTACTGTACAGGTTGCACATAATGAACCTGACCACCGCGGAGCGTATGATTGTGGCAGTTGTATTACTGATGGAGGGAGATCGACAAGAAGAGACGCGGGTGGAAGAGAGGCGCTCCAAACGAAAGCGTCGCATGTGGACCAGAGAATGGCTGGAGCAGAGGTCCAAATTCACCCACATGCATCTATTGAGGGAGTTGCAGGAGAAGAATCCGCAGGATTTCCGAAATTATCTAAGGATGTCGGAGGATTCATTCAAGCTGCTACTGGAATGTGTGAGGCCACTCATTGAACGGCAGGATACACGGATGCGTGCAGCTGTTTCAGCAGAGGAACGTTTGGCAGTAACGCTGCGATTTCTGGCAACCGGACGTTCAATGAAGGATTTGCAATTTTCTGCTGCAGTTTCTCGATCGCTCCTTGGCGTATTAATTCCAGAGACATGCAATGCCATCGTCCGCAGTTTACGGAGCTACATGCCTTTTCCCAAATCAGTGGCGGAATGGCAAATAATTGCCTCTGATTTTGAACGGATTTGGCAGTTCCCAAACTGTGGTGGTACCTTGGATGGCAAACATGTGCGGATCACGCAACCAGCCAAAAGCGGATCCTATTTCTATAATTACAAGGGCTACTTCAGCATGATCCTCATGGCCCTTGTTAATGCCAATTATGAATTTATTAACGTTGATGTTGGCATTAATGGAAGGGTTTCTGACGGTGGCGTTTTGGAGCACACTACTTTTGGTGAACGGTTGAATAATAATAAACTGCACTTGCCAACTAACATGGATACCACCGCCAACCTAAACTTTGTGTTTGTGGGTGATGAAGCCTTCCCCCTTCATGAGCATCTTGTGAAACCGTACCCACAAAAGACAGGGGAAAAGCGTATTTTTAATTACAGACTGTCAAGGGCACAGCGCGTTGTTGAGAATGCCTTCGGCATAATGGCCAACCGCTTCAGGGTTTTCCACACTCCAATCAACATGAAGCTGGAATCGATAGACTCTGTGGTGTTGGCCTGTTGTGTGCTGCACAATTTTCTTCGAAAATGCGATGCTGTTACTTACAGTCCGCCAGGCTTCATGGACTCGGACAGCAATGGTGACGTGGTGCTCGGAGAATGGCGTGAAAATGATCCCGCCATTGCAGGCCTTCAACCAGTCAATCAAGGCAGGAGCAAGGACGATGCGAAGGCCGGCCGAGACAAGTACTGCCAATACTTTAACGGGCCTGGTGCAGTGGATTGGCAGCAGCAGATATAGTTTGCTTTTGAGAATGTTTTAGTTTTGCCTCTTTTTAACTTTCTGTTAATAAAAAAATGTTTATTTTAAAAATGCCCTCGTGTTCTTTCAATTATTTGACCAATATGGGAGAAGGGCTAATGATGGCTGAGATGTGGGGAGGGGAGTAATGGGGATAAGGCAAAATGAGGGGTGTGTTTGGGGAGGTGGGAGTAATAGGTGGAAGGAAAAATAATCGAGAGAAGGATAATGACTGCAGTAATTGGGATCAAGGTGTCACGCTGTCTAGCAGATGTATAATATATAAATGTCAGTAATCTATCAAGTGGGACAACATACTATCTAACATATAAGTAGGTAACATTAACATGTATATATAGCATAGTATTACCTGACATAATATCCTGTGAGTCAATACTGAATCCTTTTCACGCTGTCTCTGGCTAGAGGTGGACCGGGGTCTATGCTGACCCTAAACTGGGGTCCTGACTAGTCCCTCTACCTGGAGGTACTGTTAATGGTACAGAGGTCCAGGCCACCAGCGTAAACCCTGTCTCCTACTAATCCCTGACCACTGTAATCTAGTCCTTAGAAGGACCCTGATTACCACCAAAGGGAATGGACAGGTAAAGGTTAACAAACAGTATAGACAAACGAGACAGACAGGGGATAAAGTAAATACTGTCTTTCATACAACATATAAACACAGAGGGAACACCAAAGGTCTAGGAGATAAACTATAAGCAAGGAGGGGATGAACAACAAAAGAGCTCTTAGCTTAAGTCTTCTCAGAACCGATCCTATCTGCAGTCTGTATGAATGCTTTCACCGGCATCTAACACCCAGACTGGCAGGGATATAAAGGAAGCTAATTAGAACATAATCAAAAGCAGCCGGGCGAGGCTGGACCTAGTCTTAAGGTACTGCCACACTTAGTGATCTCGTTAGCGATCTCAATAACGACGCAAGCTAATGAGATCGTTTTTGTGATCGTTTTAATGTCTCTAGTAGCTGCCACACTTAGTGATCTCGTTAACGACTCAAAAGCGGTTAGCGATCTCATTAACGACTTTAACGGTCATTGCGATGTAAAAAACAGCGCACATCGCTCACAAAAGGTGCCAGACACAGCGATATAGGCTCACCAGCGGGACGCCAACGATCTAAATACGGTCCAGAACTCTAGTGAACGATCAGCGAGATCACAGCAGGGGCCACGTCGTTGCTACATGCCACACACGTTAGCGTCACGAACGAGATCGCTAAATAGTGACGTATTTTAGCGATCTCGTTAGCGACGCTGTTTAGTGTGGCATACCCTTTAGCAAAGAGCTAGGTAAAATTAACTCTCTCATTACCAAACACAAAGTAACAGCAACTCAGCTGCGAGAAGTCAGAATGTGCAATCGCGACAATCCTCGTGGCGATGAACCCATGACAGTACCCCCCCTTCTACGAGGGGCCTCCGGACCCTCAGGGCCAGGTCTGCCCGGGTAAGTTGTGTGGAAGGTCCGAACCAATCGATCTGCGTTAACCTCCGACGCAGGGACCCACGTCCTCTCCTCAGGACCATACCCCTTCCAATGAACCAGGTACTGAAGGGACCGACGATTCAGACGTGAGTCAATGATCTTCAACACCTGAAACTCCAAGCTACCATTGACCACCACCGGAGGAGGAGGCAGAGGCGACGGTATAACTGGCGCCACGTACCTTTTAAGCAACGATTTGTGGAACACATTGTGGATTTTAAACATAGGAGGGAGGTCCAGACGAAATGCCACAGGATTAACTATAGAACTGATCCTGTATGGACCGATGAACCTGGGACCCAGTTTCCAGGAGGGAACCTTGAGTTTTATATTCTTGGTAGACAACCACACCAGATCGTTCACACCTAGGTCCGGACAAAACACTCTCCTCCTATCAGACCTCCGCTTGTAACGGTTCCCCATAGCACTCAGACCATTCAGCACTCCTCTCCAAACTGAAGCAAGTGACGACGAGAATCGTTCCTCCTCAGGAACCCCAGATGGACGGGTTTGTGGGGTCTTAGAGCGAACACAAACTCCACAGGACGTGACAAATTTTATTACCTCTTTATTTAAGTTAGGCCACCAAAACGGCGAGAAAGGAGATCCACAGTTGCTTTACTCCCTGGATGTCCTGCTAAAGCAGAACTATGATGTGCCTCGATAACTTTTTGTCTTAACTGATTAGGAACAAACAGTCTCCCTGGAGGTCCTACAGGAGTGTCCCCCTGAGCCTCCAACACCTCCTCCTCAAGCTCAGAGCACACAGCCGACACCACCACTCCCTCCTGCATGATAGGAACCGGGCCATCCGTCTTTCCGGCCCCTGGGACACTATGAGATAAGGCATCAGGAAGCAATTTTATTGAGCAGTCATACGTGCGATGAGGAGGTAACTCTTGACACCCCTCCTCTGAGAACATCTCCCCAAAGTCCTCCAGAAAAGGAGGCAAAGTGTAATGTATGTAGTACAGTTCATATAGCGTCTTGTGCTTGGGTGCGATGAAAACACAGGAGTCACAGGTTTGATATAGAAAAGTCCTGTATTACTTCATACAAGTTGGCAGAAATAGTCACACAGTTTGCAGACACAGAAACAGGAGACACAGCAGGCCAGAGTAATCCAAGCTCAGCAATCACTCTCCAATACAGATTCAGGATCTTCTTCTCTGTTACCGTAAGTCCATGCAAACGTGGGTCTTTCAAAGAGCAGGGTTCAGAGTCCACAAGTGCTTCAGAGTTCCTCAGTAGGAATAGCTGGAGTACAAGGTCCAAGGCTTACAGGAGTCAAGTCACAGGTTCACTGCAGGCTAGATTCTGAAGCACTGATTGCTCAGCTGTGGCTGCTTAAGAAGCAAAGGAGAGAATCAGGGCGGTAACATGCAAGCTGGAAACTCCATTTTGACTGAGGGCAAGATAGCTGCAGCAAGACAGAAAGTAAAATGGCTGACGAACAAACTGAGTTTCAGGAATATATACATAGAACCTTACATTACTCCCCCCTTAAGGACAACCTCCGGATGACCTCAGACCAGGCTTGTGTGGGTACCTCTGATGAAACTGACGGAGCAAGCGAGGAGCATTAACGTTATTGACCGGTTCCCATGAGTTGTCCTCCACTGGGTAGCCCTGCCATTTAATCAGATATTGTAACTGATTTCTATACAACCTGGAATCTAAAATCCTTTCCACCACAAATTCTTCCTGACCATCGACTAGCACTGGGTCAGGGCAAGGAGAGGAACGTCCAGGAAACGTATTGGGTGTCGCAGCCTTTAGTAGGGATACATGAAAGACAGGGTGGATTCTCATAGTTCTGGGCAGTTGAAGACGACAAGCAACAGCACTTATAATTTTACTGATTTTATAGGGTCCAATGTACTTATGTCCCAACTTAGACGATGGAATCCTTAACTTAAGATTTCTGGTTGACAGCCAGACCAAGTCTCCTACCTTGAAAGCTGGTGCAGGTTTACGAAATTTATCTGCTGCTTTCTTGTACCTTTCTTGAGCCGATTCCAGATTTTCCTTTAGAAGATCCATATTCTTCTGTAAAGACGTGATTCTTTCAGCCACTGCTGGTAAAGGCGTTTCTATGGGAAATCGTGGTAGAATGTTAGGATGATAACCTAGATTAGAGTAAAAAGGAGACTGTTTAGTGGAGGCACTCTGAGAGTTGTTATACGAGAACTCAGCTAATGGAAGTAGATCCACCCAATCATCCTGTAGGTGGCAGATAAAGCAGCGGAGATACTGCTCCAGGGTTTGATTGGTTCGTTCGGTCTGTCCATTAGTCTGGGGATGAAAAGCAGAAGAAAGGTTTACTTTAATGTCCAATGCTGCACAGAAATTTTGCCAAAACCTAGAAGTGAATTGCACCCCTCGATCCGAAATAACCTCATCCGGTACTCCATGTAAGCGAAACACATCTTTAATCATCAAATCTGATGTCTGTTTTGCAGTGGGTAAGCCGACACAAGGGATAAAATGAGCTGCCTTTGTTAGACGGTCAACCACCACTAGAATGGTGTTCTTCCCTGAGAGGTTGGTAACTCCACAATGAAGTCCATAGAAATGGATCCCCACGGGCGGGACAGGGTGGGAAGAGGCTGTAACAGACCAGTTGGTGAGGAGCGAGGTGTTTTGCATCTTGCACAGACCTCACATGAAGTGACATAATTCAAAACATCCTTCCTGCAAGTGGGCCACCAAAAGAAATGAGAAAGAAATTCCTGTGTCTTTAGAATTCCTCTATGCCCAGCTATCTTGGAATCGTGAATGAGTTGCAATACTCTTAATCTGACTGTTTCAGGAATATACAGACGTTGTCCCTGAATCCACACACCATTCTTAAAGACAAGACTTACATCCCTTGGGGGTTGTGCCAAAAAGGAATCCGCATGGTATGCTTCCTTGATGTCCTTAAGTAGGTCTTGATTATGAATTACTCCTAGGAATCTAGAGTCAGGAAGAATAGTCTTAGGAGGAGTAATTGGACGTGTCTCTGCTGAGTAAATCCTAGAGAGTGCATCAGCCTTTCCATTGCGCGATCCTGGTCTATAAGAGATGATAAAATTAAATTGGTTTAAGAAAAGATTCCAGCGAGCCTGGCGAGGAGTCAGGCACTTAGCCGACCTGATAAACTCAAGGTTACGATGGTCTGTCAGGACGACTATTTGCTGTGCAGCTCCCTGAAGAAGGTGTCTCCATTCTTTGAAGGCGGCAATAATGGCCAACAACTCTCTATTGCCCACATCGTAGTTCCTCTCAGCCGAAGACAACTGCTGGGAAAAGAAGGCACAGGGATGCAAGACATTCTTCTCACCTGTTCTCTGAGAGAGTATAGCTCCAACGGCACAGTCTGAAGCATCCACCTCTATTATGAAGGCAAGCTCGGGGTTGGGATGTACTAGGATAGGTGCAGTGGTAAATTTATCTTTTAGACGGGAAAATGCTTCCTGGGCTTGGGGAGTCCAGGAAAACCTAGACTCTTTCCGGGTAAGTTGAGTGATAGGTGACACTACCTCAGAGAAATTTCTAATGAAACGTCTATAGAAGTTGGCAAACCCGATGAAGCGCTGTACCTCCTTCACATTTCTAGGACTTGGCCAATCCTTGATGGCTTGGGTTTTGCTTCCATCCATACTAATTCCTTGTGTAGACAGTACATACCCCAGAAATTGAATTTCGGTCCTATGGAATTCACACTTTTCAAGTTTGATGTAAAGATGATTTTGTCTTAGACGTTCCAAGACCATTCTCACATGTCCATGATGTTCCTCTGTGGAGTTAGAAAAAATTAGAATATCATCCAAATAAATTACCACGAATGTATCTAGGAGATCCCTGAAGATGTCATTCACCAAGTGTTGGAAAGTGGCTGGGGCGGTACTCAGACCAAAAGGCATAACTAGATATTCAAAGTGTCCATAGCGTGACCTGAATGCAGTCTTCCATTCATCCCCAGGTCTAATACGGACTAAGTTATAGGCCCCACGAAGATCTAGTTTAGAAAAAATTTTGGCATGTCGCACTCTCTCCAATAACTCAGGGATTAAAGGCAATGGATAACGGTTTCTAATAGTAACCTTATTGAGTTCCCTATAGTCTACGCATGGTCTCAGAGATCCATCTTTCTTCTTTACAAAGAAGATGGGTGCACCTGCAGGAGATGAAGAGGGGCGTATGAAGCCCTTGGCTAGATTTTCATCTATGTAATCCTTTAAAGCCTTTAGCTCGGGCCCCACCAGGGGGTAGATCTTACCAAAAGGTATCTCTGCTCCAGGCAATAATTCAATTGGACAATCATATGGACGGTGAGGAGGAAGCTGGTCAGCGTTCTTCTTGTCACATAAATCCACATAGTCCTGGTATACAGCTGGTAGTTCAGGGACTGACATGATTCCTTTAGGAACAGAGCAAGCTGAAACTTTTGGACTCATCTGTTTCTCTGGAAAGTGTAATTCCTTGGTCTCCCAGTTAATGGTAGGATTCTGAGCCTGCAGCCATGGTAGCCCTAGAATAATGGGAAAGTGGGGAGAAGAGATAAGCATAAAGGACAGTTTCTCTTGATGATCTTTACCCATAAGAACCCTCAAAGGCTCTGTTTCCTGATCCACTGGTCCAGAGGTCAGCAGGGAGCCATCCACAGTTTCCATCTGTACTGGAGTAGCCTTCTTCACTGAACGTATTCCCTGTTTCAGAGCAAAGGAGACATCCATAAAATTTCCACTTGCCCCTGAGTCGATCATAGCAGAGCTAGACACCCAAGCTGAGTCAACCCAGAGTTTGATGGAAAGAAAGCAATGAGAATTGTTTTTCTTACAACTCAGCTGGGACACCGCTGAGGAAACTTGAAAAATGGCAGCGTTTACACAGTCAACGTCCTCAGAGGTAACGGAGTTTAAGTCCGAGAAATCAAGATCTGTTGCTGCAGATCTCTCTGGAGCCTGAGGCTCGGACCTGACAGATCCCCTCTCGCAACACTCACAATGAATGAGTGCTGCAGTAGTCTTACGAGAACGGCTGGGGCAGTTTATAATGAAGTGCCCTGACTTACCACAATAGAAACATAGATTCTCCTTAAAACGATGTTCCTTGCGTGCATCACTAACCCGTCGTTGTAAAGAGTCTACCTGCATGGGTTCAGGTTCAGGTTCCCGTGTAATCCTACTCAAAGGTTCCTTAGCTGGAGAGGAAGGTAGGAAAAGGTTAGTACGATTGCTTTTGAACCATCTCTCTTGCCTGCGTTCAGTCAGACGAGTATCAATACGGATGCAGTAGTTAATAAAGTCACCTAACGCAGTGGGAGGGTCGGCACGAGCAAGTTCATCCTTAATCAGTGGAGATAACCCCTTTCGAAAAATAGATTTTTTGGCGGAACTGTCCCAGGTGGTATCAAGGGCCCATCTCCTGAAATCCAAGGCATATTCAGCTACCGAGTGCTTACCTTGGCGCAAAGCTAACATGGCTGCTTCAGCTGTTGCACCTCGATTGGGGTCATCAAACACCTGCCCCATGGCTGAAATAAAATCATCAAGGTGATTCAAACAATCATCCTCAGTCTCAATCAGAGGGTTTGCCCACATTAAAGCCTTGTTGGTAAGCAACATAATTATAGTAAGCACCTTAGATCGTTCAGTGGGAAATTGTGAAGCATGTGCAGAAAAAAAAAGATTGCATTGATTAATAAATCCCCTGAATTTCTCACGTTCACCGCCAAAACGAAAAGGGGGCAACTTGGGAACCCCAGCACTCGGGGCTACGGCAGGAGCCTGGACTCGCCCCTCTAGAACCTCAATCCTGGCTCGCAAATCCTGGGTAGTCTGTCCAACCACTTGCAAATTGTGATTATTGAGGTCCTGTAGATTTGTAAAACGGGTCTTTATATTCTGAAAATCTGCAAGGATATTATCAGTCACTCCGCAAAGTTCCTTTATGCGGGCCTCCATTTTCCAGATCTTTTAAGACAGGATTACTGGAAGAAGAGGAGAGAAAAAAAAAAAAACAATAGTGTTCACCTGTGGCAACACTGCAGATAGAAAAAAAATTAAGGGAACTGCTCACCTGGAATGGTTGTGAGAAGTCACAACCACTATCATCACAGAAAGTTTCAACCAGACATCTGATATCCAGAGTTACAGCAGACAAAAAAGAGAAAAGAAAGGAAAAAAAAAAAAACAATAGTGTTTACCTGTGGTAACACTGCAAAAAGAAAAAACTTAAGGGAATTGCTCACCTGGAATGGTTGTGAGAAGTCACAACCACTGTCATCACAGAAAGTACAACCGGACGTCTGATATCCACAGTACAGCAGACACAGCCTTCCAGACCTAGCAGACACTAACGTTTTTGGCTTCAGAATCTTGTAATGTATGTAGTACAGTTCATATAGCGTCTTGTGCTTGGGTGCGATGAAAACACAGGAGTCACAGGTTTGATATAGAAAAGTCCTGTATTACTTCATACAAGTTGGCAGAAATAGTCACACAGTTTGCAGACACAGAAACAGGAGACACAGCAGGCCAGAGTAATCCAAGCTCAGCAATCACTCTCCAATACAGATTCAGGATCTTCTTCTCTGTTACCGTAAGTCCATGCAAACGTGGGTCTTTCAAAGAGCAGGGTTCAGAGTCCACAAGTGCTTCAGAGTTCCTCAGTAGGAATAGCTGGAGTACAAGGTCCAAGGCTTACAGGAGTCAAGTCACAGGTTCACTGCAGGCTAGATTCTGAAGCACTGATTGCTCAGCTGTGGCTGCTTAAGAAGCAAAGGAGAGAATCAGGGCGGGAACATGCAAGCTGGAAACTCCATTTTGACTGAGGGCAAGATAGCTGCAGCAAGACAGAAAGTAAAATGGCTGACGAACAAACTGAGTTTCAGGAATATATACATAGAACCTTACACAAAGTCTTAGGCACGACCGCACCGATGACCGTGTTCATGCAGTTATTCTTGCAAAATTCACCCCACTGGCTTATCTTTCTGGATTGCCAATCAATCACTGGGTTATGTTTAGTCAACCAAGGAAGTCCCAACACAATAGGAGTAGGAAGACCCTCCAACACATAACAAGACAACAGTTCTTTATGTATTGCCCCTACTCGAAGGTCTATGCTATGAACAGCTTGTACAAAGCTACCTTGACCGAGAGGTCTGGCGTCAATAGAAAGTATAGGGATCGGTTTGGCCAATACACTCAGTTGCATACCTTGCACCTGGGCAAACCGAGCGTCCACCATATTAGCCCCAGACCCACTATCAAGAAGAACAGAAATCCTCTCAACTCTCGCACCAACCACCACCTCCGCAGGCACGAGAAATTGAGACGGACCCGGGGACGAAATACCTACTCCCAGGTTGTCGTCCACCACACAACCTGGGATTAACAGTTTTTCGGTGACTCCTTTGCTCAATGAGGCACGGGAGGGACACCCCCCAACAAAATGCCCCTCTCTCCCGCAGAAGAAACACCTTCTTGTCTTGCGGCGCACCGCTGATTCCCTCCTACAAATTGATGTCCCTCCCAACTGCATAGGTTCCTCAGAACAGACCAGGGGAATCTCAACATCAGGGACTTTAGTAGTGGATGGAGTCATAACAGGGGGCGGAGTTACCTCGCACCTCCCCCGAAGCCGTCTATCAATACGAATGGCAAGAGCCATAGCAGCCTCCAGTGACGGAGGAGAATCATACTGAGCCAAAACGTCTTTTACTTTGTCAGATAACCCTTGACAAAACTGGCTCCTAAGAGCTGGGTCATTCCACTGAGTATCTGTGGCCCATCTACGGAACTCAGAAGAAAATTCCTCCGCCGGACGATCTCCCTGCTGTATCCTACGTAACTTCGTTTCAGCAAGGGAGACCCGATCCGGGTCATCATACACCAAACCCAGGGCAGCAAAAAATTGATCTACTGACTGGAGGGCCGGGGAGCCCGGGGGAAGAGAGAACGCCCAGGATTGAGGGTCCCCTTGTAAGAGCGAGATGACAATTCCCACCCTCTGCTCTTCACTCCCCGATGACCGAGGCCGCAGCCGAAAGTACAATTTACATGCCTCCCGGAAGGTAAAAAATTTGTCCCGCCCACCAGTGAACCTGTCCGGGAGAGCAACCTTAGGTTCAGATCTGGTTTGCTCCGGGGGGGACAAAACCTTGGACTTAATATCCATAAGCTCCATGGACAACCTCTGCAACTGCCGGGCAAGCTGGGCTACTGGATCCATGGTAGCTGAGGAGAATTTTTAGTATGGCCGGTGAAAATGTCACGCTGTCTAGCAGATGTATAAATATATAATGTCAGTAATCTATCAAGTGGGACAACATACTATCTAACATATAAGTAGGTAACATTAACATGTATATATAGCATAGTAGTACCTGACATAATATCCTGTGAGTCAATACTGAATCCTTTTCACGCTGTCTCTGGCTAGAGGTGGACCGGGGTCTATGCTGACCCTAAACTGGGGTCCTGACTAGTCCCTCTACCTGGAGGTACTGTTAATGGTACAGAGGTCCAGGCCACCAGCGTAAACCCTGTCTCCTACTAATCCCTGACCACTGTTATCTAGTCCTTAGAAGGACCCTGATTACCACCAAAGGGAATGGACAGGTAAAGGTTAACAAACAGTATAGACAAACGAGACAGACAGGGGATAAAGTAAATACTGTCTTTCATACAACATATAAACACAGAGGGAACACCAAAGGTCTAGGAGATAAACTATAAGCAAGGAGGGGATGAACAACAAAAGAGCTCTTAGCTTAAGTCTTCTCAGAACTGATCCTATCTGCAGTCTGTATGAATGCTTTCACCGGCATCTAACACCCAGACTGGCAGGGATATAAAGGAAGCTAATTAGAACATAATCAAAAGCAGCCGGGCGAGGCTGGACCTAGTCTTAGCAAAGAGCTAGGTAAAATTAACTCTCTCATTACCAAACACAAAGTAACAGCAACTCAGCTGCGAGAAGTCAGAATGTGCAATCGCGACGATCCTCGTGGCGATGCACCCATGACACAAGGATTAATATTAATGATGGTCAGGGCGTAATTCAAGCTCAAGATGCCGAGATATAATGGGTGTGTTTTCTATTGTGTATTTTTTCTTATTTTGTTTCTTTGTGTTTTTATAATGTATTTTTATATTTTTTTGCGGTGTTTTCGTTTCTGTTTTCATTGATGTATTTGGGCCTTTGTAAAAAAGTTGACACTACAACAGTTCTAAACTTTAACTTTCTATTTAACTTCTGCAAAAAAAAAATTGGGAAATTATTGACTGCCCCCCCCCCCTTTGGAGGCCAGCCACAAACCTCTCCAGCATCACCCCGTGGTCATGCATAACTGCCATAGTTGAGGTCATCGCTGACATCAGCCGCCTGTGCGATGCTAAATGGTCCTGAGCAGTGGGGATTTCTTTGGAAATAATGGTAAAAATTAACCAGGGAACCCTTTGTGTCGCACTTGCGTGCTCGAATCCGACGCAAGATGCCACTGCGATCGCAAAGTGACGATTATCAGCATGGTGCTACAGCTACGCACAGACATGAGACGCCACTGCGATCACAAAGTGACGATTCTCAGCATGGTGCCCCAGCTACGCACAGACATGAGACGCCATTGCGATCGCAAAGTGACGGTTATCAGCATGGTGCCACTGCCATGCACAGACATGAGACGCCATTGCGATCGCAAAGTGACAGTTCTCAGCATGGTGCCCCTGCAACGCACAGACATGAGACGCCACTGTGATCGCAAAGTGACGGTTCATAAAATGACACTTTATTACAGAATTAATTACAATGAATGAAAACATTTGTAAACATGGTAAAAAAGTTAACAATGCGGTCTGTAGCCCACTAGATCTGATGCTGCCAAGTAACAGCCCCAGGCCAGTTAATCGTATCGTCCTTGCTCATGCCTTGCTAGGCAGGGGCACCTAGCTGGGAACCATTATCTAACGATCTTAACAGCGTCTCATATCTGTGCGTGGCTGGGGCGCATGGCTGGTACCGGTCACTTTGCGATCGCAATAGCGTCTCGCGTCGCAAGTGTGACCGCACGTACGCTGTGACGTCACGACGCTGGCGTCGTTCATGCGGCGTTGTTTATATGAGAAAATGGTGGCGAGACAACGCTGTGCCCCGTGGGGTGACGCAGAGGTGCGCTACCTCATCCGTAAGTCAGATAAATGGGACTACGGATGCAGGCTACCTGTGGCGCATCCCATGCGCCATAAGAAGGTAGTCCTGCGGAAAATCCGGAGGGGCCTGTGAGACTCTTCAGGGTGGAGCGGACCCCAACCCAAACCCGCAAAAAGCTGGCCGACCTTCGCTACCGGTCCAGAGAGAGGGTCGCCAGCATCCGGGCCCAGTTCCGCAGGCATCTGAGTGAGTGTTGATGAGGGTATCTGGAGACAGGGCCGGCGTCAGCACCCGGCACACCCGGGCCAGTGCCGGGGCCCTGAGCAGGCGGGGGGGCCCACTCGCAGTCTGGCACCCCCGCGCGGAGAGCGGTGTCAGCGCCGCCACTGGGCCCCCCCCGCCTGCTCAGGGCCCCGGCAGCAGCTGGCAACAATACTTACCTCTCCCGTGCCTCCGCTGCCGCAGCTCCGGGCTCCAGGGGGCGCCGGCGCTTCCTCTCACAGCCGGCCGCTGAATGACGTCATCATTCAGCGGCCGGCTGTGGCACAGAGCGCGGGGACGCTGAACAGGTAAGACGTCTCTGTGTGTCTCTGTGTGTGTATGTAGTGCGGTGCTTTGTGTGTGTATGCATGTGTGTGTGTGTATGTATGTATGTGAGAGAGTGCTTGTGTGCTGTCTGTGTGTGATGATGGGCAGGCATTGCTGATAATGGGGAGGCAATGCATTGATGATGGGGAGAAGATGATGATGGGCAGGCATTGCTGATAATGGGGAGGCATTGATGATGGGGAGAAGATGATGATGGGCAGGCATTGCTGATAATGGGGAGGCATTGATGATGGGGAGAAGATGATGATGGGCAGGCATTGCTGATAATGGGGAGGCATTGATGATGATGATGGGGAGAAGATGATGATAATGGGCAGGCATTGATGATGGGGAGAAGATGATGGGCAGACATTGATGATAATGGGGAGGAGATGATGATGGGCAGGCAATGATGATGGGGAGAAGATGATAATGATGGCAGGCATTGATGATGATGGGGAGGCAATCATGATGATAATGGGGAGTCTTTCCACAGCGCCCTTTCCTGAGCTGTAACAGTGCAGAACGCAGTACAGCGCAGAGGAGAGCTCCATATTTTGTATGGAGCATTATATGGGGACCAGTATCCTGTATGGAGCATTATATGGGGACCAGTATCCTGTATGGAGCATTATATGGGGACCAGTATCCTGTATGGAGCATTATATTGGGTCCAGTATTCTGTATGGAGCATTATTTTGGGTCCAGTATTCTGTATGGAGCATTATATGGGGGGTGACATCCTGCATGGGGTATTATATGGGTGATGAGGGGGAGACTGTGGTGCCCATAATATTGTATGGAGGACTGTACTGTCCGGTCTGTACTGTGCGCTGTGAGGATTTGGCGGTTTTTGAGCTATTGTACAATTTACAATAGATATCACCAGTGGCGTAACTAGAAATGGCGGGGCCCCACAGCAAAATTTTGAACGGGGCCCCCTCTCCCAAACGGGCGGGGGGGCGGGGTTCTGATAGTGGGCGGAGCCAATAGCAGTGGGCGGAGCAAATCACAGCAATTCTCTAGGCCCAAAAAATACTCTTCAGTCTCATAACGGCCAGCTTTTTGCCCAAATCAGAGCTGTATTTAAAGCAGACATTATGGAAACACAATATAATATAATGGACTGGTAGCAATGCAGCCCCCTTATGCTACCATTACTAGTAACCATGTCCCGCATAACTATTAATGCAGGCACATTATGCCCCCATAACTAGTAATAAGCCCTCTTATTCTCCCATCAGTAGTAATGTGCCCCTCAAGTAGTAATGCAGCCAAGAATGCAGAGTTATCACTCACACAGTATGTGCCCCCGTTAATCTTCGGTGGTATCTTCAGCTCCACAGTGGAGCACACTCACCACCAGTGTTCACCCTTCTGGGCGCCGCCGACGAGTGACGTCAGCAGCGTGATCACATGACATGATCACGCTGCAGACGTCGCTCTGACCCGGCGGTCAGAGCTTCAATTGTACTGGCGTCTGTATAGACACCAGTGCAATTGATTCCTGGGAGACGGCACGCAGCAGCTTCTCTGCGCCGGCTGTCAGCATGACAGCCAGCACAGGGAACCGCCGACTCTCAGGCCATGGGCGGCGGAACACAGCCGCAGGGGAGACAGCTGCAGCAGGGACGGGCCCCCTGCTAGCCCGGGCCCTATGGCAGCTGCTTCCCCTGCTTCCACGATAGTTCCGCCCCTGGATATCACTCATGTAATGGAAGAAGTGAAGTATTTGGCATTGTACTATACCCATATTTCTCTGCCGTATCTGTGCATCATGAATCGTGGTCTGTGTTAAAGGGGCCCACTGAGGCTCTTTCGCCCGGGGCCCATAAAAGCCTGGAGCCGGCCCTGTCTGGAGAGGTTATGTTTTGTGGGTTATCTACCTATATCAATGCACCCGCAGTGACGGGAGTACCACCAGTGACGGGAGTAGCGGCAGTGATGGGAGTACCGGCAGTGATGGGAGTACCAATAGTGGGGGGTTACAGGCATTGACGGAAGTACTGGCAGTGACGGGAGTACCGGCAGTGATGGGGTTACAGGCAGTGATGGGAGTACCAGTAGTGAGGGGGTTACAGGCATTGATGGAAGTACTGGCAGTGACGGGAGTATCAGCAGTGACGGGAGTACACAGTGACAGGGTTAGTAGAAGGATTATTTCACTGAATTGTATTTTTTATTTGCAGCACCACCTTCACCAGCTGCACCACCATCCCCAGTAGCACCATCACCAAGTGCAGCACCATCCCCAGCTACCCCTTCACCGGCAGCTACCCTCCCTCCACTTTTGGGGTCATCTACCCGTCACAATATGGATTCTCTCCAGCGTCACTCCGTGACATGTTTGCAGGCTCGCCTTCAGGTAATTTACGCACATAATATAAGCTTCCGACAAGTTTGACAACATTGTTAGGTCTTAAAATGTGTAAGGGCTGTCACGATATATATATTTTTCTGTGTTTCCCTAGCCAGTGGTGCCACAGGTTCTGGGTCGGCGGTAAGCGGGTCCTCAGGTGAACCGCAGTCGGCCGAAAACCGTAAGTGTTAAACAGCAAACATGTAACATGTACATGTTGATGTTGCAACAGAATTCCCTGGTTAACTTTTACCATTACCTCCACAGAAATCCCCACTGCCCAGGACCTGTTGGCATCGCACAGGCGGCTGATGGCAGCAATGAACACAGCAATGGCAGCTCTGCATGACCACGGAGTGATGTTGGAGAGATTTGTGGCTGGCCTCCAAAAGGGGGGCAGTCAGTAATTTTTTTTTTATTAGTATTTTTATTCTTTTGTTTTTTTATTTTGTTTGCTAAAAAAAATGATATACATGACTACAAATATATATTATATATTTTAAGTTTATATACTCAGCTGTGGTGTATTATTTGTTATTATTTTTTATTATAAGGTTTTAGCGCTAGTGTGACCAGGGCCTTTAAAAGAAATGTTAATTTTTGAAATTTTTTTCATTTTATTTTTTTTACCAATGCTGGAACTCCTATGACTGCTGGTACTCCCATGTCCCCGTGTGTGACAAGTAGATACAAGTAGATGGAATAAAAAAAAACCATTTTAATAGTTGTCAACAATATTGTTGACATTAATAACAAACATAAGAATAAAAGACCACAATTCAGTAGATAAATAAGATGTTTATTAAAAAAAATGTAACAATGTAAAATAATATGTAGACAACAAAAAACTTTTGAAAATATTTGAAAAACTACAGCTGCTGGTAAAATGTCTCATTGCCATTACCACGTTGCCTTGGCGGTGTATAAAAAAAAGGTGGTGTAACAAAGTTTGGGTTCGGCTGATTTATCCCAATTGGGTTCGGCACAGGATTGTGCGGCCAAGAGTACTGCGGGTACTGCGGTCTGGCCGTGACAACAGACGTGTCAGTCAGTTTTCCTATTGCCTCTTGACTCAAGACCTCAAGCATGAGTCTTTCAGCATGAACACGCTGTATTGGATCCAGTGTTGGTAGCTTCTCATTAGCATAGTAAGCAAAGCCTGTGATTTTTGGTTGTTTTTTTTTCCGTCGTAAGGACTTTTTTGGCTATTTCAATAAATTCTGGAGTAGCCGAGGTGGGAGCCTTCCTTTTTCTGCCTGAAAATGTAAGTGAGGATGGTGGCTCAACTGCTTCGTCCTCTTGGACCAACGCCATGCTGTCTTCTTCAGTCGTGTTTGACGGAGGTGTGGAGACAGCCTCTTCTGTGTCCTGCATGAACAAAAAACGAATGTTAAATCACAAAGAAAAAGAAATTTATCTTCACACTATAACACCCAAATACAGCAAAAATGTGAGAACGGGACTTGTAAATGGATAGGCCTCAACCGTTGAGCTAGATAAATTATCAGTACATGAAGGGATAAATTCAGCCATTTTATCTACATTTCACAATTTTATTTTTAATTTCAAGTCCACTTTGGCATGTACATTAAAATGTGTTTTAATACAAAAGGTACTTACATGTACGATAGGGGAGTCCTGCTGGATCACTGGGTCTGGTGCCAACATGGAAGTCATTTGTCTGGGTACTTCTTGGTCCCTTGTGAAAGAAAAAAGCTCAAAGTACCACAATTTGGGGACATACACATCTTCAGACCCGGCTCCAGACTTGCTAGAATTCTCTACTTTATTTAGTTCCTTCTTGTAAACTGTGCGGAGGGCCTGAATCAGTTTTTTGACCGATGACTCATCCACTGGTTCATTGGGATAACGGTTTTTGCAAAGCTCTACCAGTTTTTCATACGCCTCCTTCTTTTTCAGCCTGTTACTGTAATCCGCCGACTTTATTTTCCACAGGCAAGGCATCGAGCGGTACATCTCGATGAATTCCCGAAGGAAATCATGCTTATCGGCCATCTGTAATAAAAAAGAATTATGTGAGAACGGCAGAATGGTTAAATAAAATGCTTACATAGCCTACAACATAGAACACAGCAGGGATCATAAAATGGTGGTGGAGGGCGCGGCAGGACAAAACAATGGCAGACAAAAAAAAACTTCATAGAGGGACAACTACATTAAAAACAGCAGGGATCATAAAATGGTGGTAGTGGGCGTGGCAGGAGAAAACAATGGCAGACCTAAATAAAAGTCATAGATGGACAACTACGGTAAAAACAGCAGGGATCATAAAATGGTGGTGGTGGGCGCGGCAGGACCAAACAATGGCAGACCTAAATAAAAGTCATAGATGGACAACTACGGTAAAAACAGCAGGGATCATAAAATGGTGGTGGTGGGCACGGCAGGACAAAACAATGGCAGACAAAAAAAAATTCATAGAGGGACAACTACGGTAAAAACAGCAGGGATCATAAAATGGTGGTGGTGGGCGCGGCAGGACAAAACAATGGCAGACAAAAAAAAATTCATAGAGGGACAACTACGGTAAAAACAGCAGGGATCATAAAATGGTGGTGGTGGGTGCGGCAGGACAAAACAATGGCAGACAAAAAAAATTCATAGAGGGACAACTACGGTAAAAACAGCAGGGATCATAAAATGGTGGTGGTGGGCGCGGCAGGATAAAGCAATGACAGACAAAAAAAAAATCCTAGAGGGACAACTACGGTAAAAACAGCAGGGATCATAAAATGTTGGTGGTGGGCGCAGCAGGACAAAACAATGGCAGACAAAAAAAAACTTCATAGATGAACTATGGTAAAAACAGCAGGGATCATAAAATGGTGGTAGTGGGCGCGGCAGGACCAAACAATGGCAGACAAAAAAATTCATAGAGGGACAACTACGGTAAAAACAGCAGGGATCATAAAATGGTGGTGGTGGGCGCAGCAGGACAAAACAATGGCAGACAAAAAAAACTTCATAGATGAACTACGGTAATAACAGCAGGGATCATAAAACGGTGGTGGTGGGCGCGGCAGGACAAAACAATGGCAGACAAAAAAAAATTCATAGAGGGACAACTACGGTAAAAACAGCAGGGATCATAAAATGGTGGTGGTGGGCTCAGCAGGACAAAACAATGGCAGACAAAAAAAACTTCATAGATGAACTACGGTAAAAACAAGCAGGGATCATAAAATGGTGGTGGTGGGCGCGGCAGGACAAAACAATGGCAGACAAAAAAAAAATCCTAGAGGGACAACTACGGTAAAAACAGCAGGGATCATAAAATGGTGGTGGTGGGCGCGGCAGGACAAAACAATGGCAGACAAAAAAAAATTCATAGAGGGACAACTACGGTAAAAACAGCAGGGATCATAAAATGGTGGTGGTGGGCGCAGCAGGACAAATCAATGACAGACAAAAAAAACTTCATAGATGAACTACGGTAAAAACAGCAGGGATCATAAAATGGTGGTGGTGGGCGCGGCAGGACAAAACAATGGCAGACAAAAAAAAATTTATAGAGGGACAACTACGGTAAAAACAGCAGTGATCATGAAATGGTGGTGGTGGGCGCGGCAGGACAAAACAATGGGAGACAAAAAAAAGTTCATAGAGGGACAACTTGGTTAAAAACAGCAGGGATCATAAAATGGTGGTGGTGGGTGCAGCAGGACAAAACAATGGCAGACAAAAAAAAAGTTCATAGAGGGACAACTACGGTAAAAACAGCAGTGATCATAAAATTGTGGTGGTGGGTGCAGCAGGACAAAACAATGGCAGACAAAAAAAACTTCCTAGATGGACAACTACGGTTAAAACAGCAGGGATTATAAAATGGTGGTGGTGGGTGCGCCAGAACAAAACAATGGCAGACCAAAAAAAAAAAAAATTGCTGGACGACAACGTTTTACAACAGCTGGGATCTTAAAATGGATCTGTAAAATTACATGTGACAAAAAAACAGTACCTACCTTACAAGACATGTGATCCTGAAAAAATAAATCCGCGGGAAACGCAATAGCGGCACAGACTGTATCGCTGCAAAAATGCAATAACGGCACAGACTGGATCGCAGCAAACGCAATAGTGGCACAGACTTGATCGCAGTAGCTGCAAAGAAAGCTAGCAGGACGCAGTATGGAACGATGCTGGAAATTCAAATGAACCGCTTCCGCTCGAGAACAATGGAAGGGAGCGCTAATACGTCGTCTTTTATGACGCGGTCATCCAATCACAAAGCGAGAGAGCTGTGACATAAACAGTCATGACATACAGTGACCACCAATCTGTGCTGAGGGGCGTGGAAAAGGTTGCGCTCAATCACGCCTATCGAGGTCGTGATCTTTAACAATACATGCTGTGTGACAGGTCCCAACGACCGCCGAAGTTGTTATACTGATCGCTGATGTGTCATTGATGAGATCTTCCTGTTTGGAAGCTACTAGCGACCATATAGCGATGTACAAACGATCTCTGCCAGGTCGCGTTGTTGTCATGATCGCTGGTGCGATCGCTTAGAGTGACAGTACCTTAAAGGCTGGGTCTCACATAGCGATACACCAGCGATCCCGACAACGATATGCACTTGTCAGGATCGCTGGTGTATCGCTACATGATCGCTGCTGAGCTGCCAAACAGGCAGCTCAGGCAGCGATCAGGACAAGCGACACTGCGGGCAACATCGCTTAGTTACCCGCAGTGTACCTTGGATACCAGCGCCCTGATGCAGGGAGCTGGTAACCAAGGTACACGTCGGGTTTCCAAGCGCTGCGCGGTGCCTGGAAACCCGCTGTGTACCTTGGATACCAGCTCCCTGCATCAGGGCGCTGGTATCCAAGGTACACAGCGGGTTTCTAGGCACAGCCCCGCGCCTGGAAACCCGCTGTGTACCTTGGTTACCAGCGGATCGCTGGTCTCCCGCCTGTCACACGCAGCGATGCGTGCCTGTCAGTGGGAGACCAGCGATCAAAAAAATGTCCTGACATTTCAGCGACGATCAGCGATACCCGGCAGGGGGGCTGATCGTCGCTGAATGTCACACACAGCGAAATCGCTGGGGAGATCGGTGCAGCGTCACAAAACTAGTGACTCAGCAGCGATCTCGGTAGCGATATCGCTATGTGAGACGGGCCCAAAAGGCAAATCTGTCTAAGTGCTGTTAACAATTGTTTTGTTTGATTATGAAGTGTGAATTTCCTTTTGTTTTGTCTGTATCTATATCAAGTGTTCCTGTCTGTTTGTAAGGATGTCAGAGTTTGTTAATACTGTAAATATTGCTATTAAGTTGTCTTTATCCTGCTCTGCTTTGCTTTGCCATGTTTGTTCTATGTTTCTTTCCTTCCTTATCACTTTTATTCTGCTTTTGTTAGCTGATTATATTAGTTCAGTTTATTGGTGCCTTGTTAATTGATAAGTAATACTGATGATGCTGTGCTGCTGAACTATTCTGATTATACTGCAGTCCTGAAATATTGCTACAAAATCTGTGTTGTGGGGTATTAAGCAGCGCTGATGATGTATGGAGACTAAATGACGTGTGCTCAGTGTATAAATAGCCTTTTCATTAAAAGCAGTGAGTAAGAGAAAACTCTCCTGTTTGTTGCTACTCGGAAAAACTTACAGGAAGGTCCTGGGTGGAAGTTTGTAGTGAAGTGGTAAAAATCACGTGAAGACAATCTATGTGAACATAAATGCTCAATTTTTTGTATGCAGCCCAGTACTCAGATAGGACATGAATTGGAGGATATAGTGAACCAAGTAAGAGTTTCCACAAATAGATGTGATTTATGTTTTTGTCCATTGGCACTAGAGCGTTTTTGATAAGATGCGGGGAGAGTACAGAAGTCCTGCGTGTATGGATGTGATTGAAATGTCAGACAAATGCGTACCATGTGTGTACCACGTGCTGTGTGAAAAGTGTCTGTGTTCAGTTCACCAGTTTAGGCGCAGAGAATATTCTTGTCATATGCATTGTTTAAAAGCTGGGTAGATATATTAGACTCTAGATGGTATATGCCAAGGTGGCAAGATAATATAATGCACGAATATTGTCTTACTGAACCCGGAGTGGATTCAGGAATAGACCTTTCATATTCAGAGTCTAGTGAGGACTCAGATCCGGAAGTATGAGGAGTATACAGCGCTTTGGAACTGCGTTGTTTATAGTGACATATATCTAATTGTTCAGGAGAGTGTGTATCAGCATCAGGACAGAACAGAGTTGCGGTTCAGGTTATTGCTTTGGTAGCAGGATTGCTGGCTATCATAGTAGACCAGTGGGATCCGGCTAATACATAACAGGGCTGAAGATAAGGGCGCTACCTTTGACAGCTGTTATGGGTGCTAGGCACACCAGGTCAGGACACACTACGGATCCGAGATATAAGATAAAGGACCTGGTGCGGCTTGGGCAGGGTTATAAAGCAGTTAACAATACCACTAACAATTCTTGAAAAGTCAAGAATGCCAAGGTTTAGAAGGTGAAAGACAAGAGAGGTGTTCAGTATGGAGTATGCTGTATGGTGCAAGTTGCAGCGTGGATCAGAACCTTTGAATGACATGGTCTGTTTTAAATACTAAGAATGATGAATGTGATGAAGTTAGAATGAGAGAACGTATGTGAGGCAATCTGCAGCGTCTCCACACACACAGGCTGCTCCCCCTTCACAAATTCAGTCTGCATTTCCATAGCTCTCTCCGCCCCTGTAAGAGCGGGGATGAGACCAGCCCCTTCTGAAAACAGCCCAAAGGATGAAGCTGCGCAGGCAGGAGATGTCTTCTGTGTCTGCAGCCTCAACATCTGTACAATACTCTACTTGCCTGGCTCGTATAGCCTCATCTCCACCCTATCTCTGGTAGACCCTGGTGATATACCAGCAGCCAGGGTCTCCATAAGTGCCAGTCACGGGAGCAGATCTGATCCTCATGTCTCTGCAGATGCAAACCAGCTGATTTGTATATGATGTTTCTCTTCTATACTCATTACTCCCGGGTTGCCACAGGGGTCCACAGGCAGCTTCTCCACTCTGATAAGGAACAGCACCAAATTTAATTCCTACGAAGGGGAGAAATGAGGAAACATTTCACTTGCAGACAACCCTTACCCCTCCTATGACTTAAAAAACCCCAGAGAAGTCAGATTTCTACAAATATGTTTCTGACAGGATTGAAAAAAGATCTTAAACAAAAGTGATGAGGGTACCAGAATGCATATACAATCCCTTCACATGTTTAGGGGGATAGAGGACCAGATTATCAGTAGAAAAGTAAAAAAAGCAGCAAAAGCCAACTCCTGTTAGGCTGGAGTCACACACAACCACAAAAAATCGGTCCGTTTTAGACGGTCGATTGTCGGATCAAAATGCAAACATCACACATCCTTCTGGCATCCGATTTTCCTTCAAAGATGCGATTTAGTCGCATGTGTGTGTACCTTGTAACATCCGATTTTCATCCGACTTGCGAGATTTTCTCGCAGGCTTGCAAAACTGACATATAATGGATCCAAAAGAATAGTATTTAAATGCCAAAAGAAAGAATAGATATATACACATAGAGCACATATATATATATATGTCATTGTGACATATATATATACATATATTTATAATTCTTACACTTCTACATACTGTTATAGCCGCTAATTCAATTGTCGGCTTCAGTGAAATCACAGAAGCCGACATGAAATGATACATTGTTTCCACACATTTAACCATGTAATTTCATGTATTTTTATATATGTTTGAAACATACAATTACATGAGTATATGTGTGCTAAATTTCAGACATGTAGGGGTTAATTAAAGGTGTAAATTCGTTGAAAAAAAATGCGTGGGCTCCCGCTGTATTTTCTCCACCAGACAGACAAAGCAAAGCGAGTGGGGGCAGATAATAATAGCCTAGGGAGGGTACATTTTTTTTGTGCCCCCCCTGGCTACTAACATCTGCCCCCAGACACCCCAGAAAGGGCAAATCTATAATTAGATTCGCCCTTTCTGGCACTTTGCCCGTCTATTCCCATTGCCCTGTAGCGGTGGCGAATGGGTTAATCTCACCTTACTGTCACCTTAGTATTGAAAGGTGACCTTAAGGCAGGTTAATAATTGATAGCTGTCAATTAGACAACTATCAATTATTAATCCTATTGTATGAAAGAAAAATCAAACACACACAGTTTAATAAAAAATAAGTTTAATTAAATAATCACACAGTTTTTGACCATATTTTATTTTCCTGCTAAAACCATTTCCTGTAATAAAAATAAAATAAAAAAGCAAAATTATACTTACCAATCCGATGTACAATCAGGTCCCACGGTGTAATCCATCAGAAAGGGTTAACAGGTTACAGGTCGCAGAGAGCTAATAATGCTGTCTCAGACCTGTATTCCCCTGAATGAATAAGTTCCTCTCCCAGCGAAAGTAGAGGAATAGATTCATGAATGGAGCTTAATTGATTTATTGGCAATTTAACTTTAGTGACCTGACCTAAAGGGAAAGTGGACACAATCAATTAAGCTTCATTCATGAAACACATCCTCTCCTGTCGCCAGGAGAGGAACTTATTCATTCATGAGCTTTGAGCTGAGCATGCAGGATTACTTGCACTGCTTGGCTCAAAGCTAGTTAACCCTTTGTGAAGGATTACAGCGTGGGACGTGACAGATCGGCGGAATAGGTAAGAATAATGTTGTTTTATTTTTTTTTCTTTATTTTAGGAGATCAATGGCTTCGCACGGATTAAGTGTAAAATAAAATATGGTAAAAAAAAATGTGTTTTTATTTCATTAAAATTATTTATTCTTAAAGTGTCTGTGTTTTTTTATTTACTTCAATAGGATTAATAATTGATAGTTGTCTAATTGACAGCTATCAATTATTAACCTGCCTTAAGGTCACCTTTCAATACTAAGGTGACAGTAAGGTGAGATTAACCCATTCGCCACCGCTACAGGGCAATGGGAATAGACGGGCAAAGTGCCAGAAAGGGCGAATCTAATTATAGATTTGCCCTTTCTGGGGTGTCTGGGGGCAGATGTTAGTAGCCAGGGGGGGCACAAAAAAAATGTACCCTCCCTAGGCTATTATTATCTGCCCCCACTCGCTTTGCTTTGTCTGTCTGGTGGAGAAAATACAGCGGGAGCCCACGCATTTTTTTCAACAAATTTACACCTTTAATTAACCCCTACATGTCTGAAATTTAGCACACATATACTCATGTAATTGTATGTTTCAAACATATATAAAAATACATGAAATTACATGGTTAAATGTGTGGAAACAATGTATCATTTCATGTCGGCTTCTGTGATTTCACAAAACCCGGCAATTGAATTAGCGGCTATTACAGTATGTAGAAGTCTAGGAACTATAAATATATGTATATGTACATGTCACAATGACATGTATATATATATATATATGTGTTCTATGTGTATATATCTATTCTTTCTAGTCTTTATTAAAGCTGTCAGTGTGATTTTACAGTATAGCCGGGGATGAATTGCCGGCTTTTCTAAAGGACACCGATGCGATTTCATCGCAAGTCACACAGTGTGGTCCGTTTGTAATCCGATTTTTCATCGCTCCCATAGACTTGCATTGGCGATAGTTGACCCACAATCGGTAACAATCGCAGCATGCTGCGATTGTACACGGACGTTTAAAATGGACCACAAAAAATCTGATACTGGGAGCTGCTCCATAGATTAACATAGGTCCGACTGCAATGCGATATTTCATCGCATTGCAGTCGTCCGATTTTGTCGCCAGTGTGACTCCGGCCTTATGGTGAATATACCTCCAGATGCATTTAATAATGCTGTGAAAACTGTGGTGCAGGCGGCAGGTATACATCATAGGGGAACAAGGGGAGAGAAGAAAAGGAAAGATGGGATAACAGACCCAGAGAAGTGTAAACAAAAATAGCGGTTCCCCCACAGGATGGTCCAATGAGTATCACATAATTAAAACTTCCTCATTGGAAAAATTAGAATGCCTGATTGATATGGGGGCAAGCCATACTATTATAAGAAAAAGGATATGCCACAATTCAGGACAGGAGGAACAGTCCATTGCATGAAACAGAACCCATGAATGTGTGAATAGCACGAATCACAGACTTGTGTGCCTAATTGATATCCTGAGTGCTATGAATGCAGTTATTAATTCCGTTTGGGAGAAAGGCATTAGTGCTACAGGTCCATTGTCTGAAGCAACCCTCTCCACCATGATGTCACTAATTTAGCTAGATGATGAAAAAAACTTCAAACTGACCAAGATGAGGACATTCAGCAAATGTTCAGGCAGATACCACCTGCAGTATGGGTAAAGGATAAGACAGACGTTGGTTTAGGATAATACCAGTATCCATCAAATTGAAACCAGGAACTGTACCGATGCGTATTAGACAATATCCCCTGAGCAGAGAGAAAACAGGTATGTCTAATGGAAACAGCTTTCCTGTTAATATTTCTGTACCATGAAGTATGTAAGGTTTCAAAAGATCAACTGCAAATAAAGGACAAGGTTGTTTTCTTAGGTCATTGCATTTCACCTCAGCTGAAACACAACACCAGAAGGAAAAAAGGCCAAAGCCAAGCAATGGCGCCCACTTCCATCAGTACACTGAGAGCATTCCTGGGGCTGATCGGTTACTGTAGAGAATGGATTCCCTCTGCATCGCAAATCATGCAGCCTCTCTTGATGTGTTGTCAATGTGCAACAAGGGTCCGCCATACCAACTGACCACAGAAGCAAAAGAGGGGTTCAAGCACATGAAGCCATTCTCTCAGCCCCAGCACTAGGACTCCCAAATTATGACCTCCCTTTCTATTTGTATTGTCATGTATCAGGGGGGCATGCTAAGGGTGTATTGTTTTTAACACAGCTACTTGCCAATGTGCAAGAGACACCAATCCCTAATGTAGATCTAGAGTTTTATGTAGATGGGTCACGGTTTTACCAAGATGAAGTACGTCATACAGGTTATTCAAGAGTTGACAAACATGAGGTGGTAAAAAGTGACGCTTTACCTTGTAGGATGTCTGCTCAGGAAGCTGCATTGAAAGCACTCGCTGAGGCGTGTATAATGGCAGAGCATTTACGCATAGTGCCATGCATTTGGCATTTTCCATGATTGCGGTCTCATATAGAAGAGCAGAAAGTTTATTGGTTCTTCTGGTAAACCCATTAAAAATGCAGATGTTGATGGCTCAGCTCCTCAGAGCACTGGAGCTGCCTAAGAAAGTTGCTATAATAAAGGTGCAAGCTCACACTAAAGAGCGCACTAGAGAAGTTGAAGGGAATAACCAAGCTGATGTTGCAGCAAGAGGTGCTGCTTTGTTTCCTCTTCCCGCAGAAATATACACTGTGTAAGTGTCTGGGGAGATGGATCTACAACTACTTCAGAGCCAGCAAGATCAGGCCTCTGCACCGGAAGAAGAAGAATGGCAGAAGCACTCAGGTGCTAAGAAGAGGATAGACTGTGGAGAGCGGACAGTAAGTACTGTTTGCCTAGGGCACTGTTCCCTATGATGTGCTCCCTCTCCCATGGATTAACGCACCAGTCCAAGGACACAATGGTAAGTCAGGTAAAAACTAATTGGGACACCCCGGAATTCCATTATGCTGCTGCTAAATTCATATAGGGATGCGTAATCTGTGTATGCCTAAATGTGGAAAAAGGTGCACCGCCTGACCATTGTACCTGTTCAGCTACCTCAAATTATTTTCATACAGCTTCCAAAGGTAGGCATCTATGAATTTGTGTTGGTATAAATTGGCTAGGTGACATTTTTTTTGTATAACTGATTATTTGATGCTGTAAATGTTGAATTAGCCTATATGAAGCGGATCATTGCTATTATTAATCAGCATTCCATAGTACATAAGTATCTCACAACCTTTCAAGGAAGTTTCTGTCAGGTGTTCGGACCTGCATGTGGCCACTATATAGATTCTTCAGGACTAATGAGAGTTACCCCTGATATAGAACCAGCCGAAAAATGATTGAGGAAGGGGTGCGAAAAGCTAATTTACTCAATGATTTACTCCTCCCTGAATGGCTCTCATGGTTAAATCTCTTTAACCTGTTCAAAGGAATAGATGGATGGATATCGGGTGTAATTCATTTAATTATTCCAGCAGTTTTAGTGAAATTGATCACTGCAGTAGTGATAAAGTTATTTGTTTTACTTATAGAGAAAATTCTCAGCTCTAATTTCAAATGTTTTCCAGGTAACCGTAAAGTTAAAATCTATACTGACTCTGAGATAAAGCAAACCCAAGTGATGACTACTCTGATAACCACACTCCAACGTGAATGCACATTCTGCAACAAGCAAACTTCAGTAGATTTGACTGATTGTATGTATTACAGAAGACCGATGGTCTGATAAGAGACAGAACCTACAGAGAACTTACAAAGACTCTTGACAATATGAACTCTATGAATTATACTAACAAATAAAACTATATTCCATTTTCTAACACATATTTTAATATATTAATAAAAATGTCTATTATATTATGTCATAAAAATAAACCTACTGTATATCATCCCCTTATATTACTCCCTTGATAGAAATAGGGTTAGAAGGAACAGAAGGTCTGACCCACAAGTATAATCTGAATGGATTCGCAACAGGGTTGGTATCCCATGATATACATTGGATAAGCCGTGTATTTTGTGAAGTAGGGTTATCTTGCAGGCCTTAAGGGCCCGTCTCACATAGCGAGATCGCTACCGAGATCGCTGCTAAACAGCGATCTCAGCAGCGATCTCGCTATGTCTGACATGTACCAGCGATCAGGCCCCTGCTGTGAATCGCTGGTCGTGTCAGAAATGTCAGGACATTTTTTTGATCGCTGGTCTCCCGCTGGCAGGCACGCATCGCTGCGTGTGACAGGCGGGAGACCAGCGATCCGCTGGTAACCAAGGTACACAGCGGGTTTCCAGGCACGGTGCTGTGCCTGGAAACCCGCTGTGTACCTTGGATACCAGCGCCCTGATGCATGGAGCTGGTAACCAAGGTACACAGCGGGTTTCCAGGCACCTGCAGCGCCTGGAAACCCGATGTGTACCTTGGTTACCAGCTCCCTGCATCAGGGCGCTGGTATCCAAGGTACACTGCGGGTAACTAAGCGATGTTTACCCGCAGTGTCGCTGTGCTGATCGCTGCCTGAGCTGCCTGTTTGGCAGCTCAGCAGCGATCATGTAGCGATACACCAGCGATCCTGATCGTTGTCAGGATCGCTGGTGTATCGCTATGTGAGACTCAGGCTTTAGCAACAGGAAGGGATCAGCTAGGGCAAGGTAGATTAGATTATAAAAAGAGGGGAGTTGTGAAAGAAGTGGTTAATTTCTAGTCTCTTAACCCCTCTCTGACATTAGACGTACTATCCCGTCCATAAAACCCGTGCCATTCTGACCATGGACGGGATAGTACGTCATGCCCTTTAATGCGACATCTCGACTTAAGTAGCGGTGATCGCATTAAAATTCCGACGCCAGCTTACCTCTTGGAAGTTGGCGTCGGCATCCCGGGCTGCGTCCTCCCCCCTCAGGCCTCCCGATCGCTGTGATTGGCTGTTGAATTCTGAACAGCCAATCACAGCCTTTCTCACTGTTTCAGCCAATCAGAGCGGCTAAAACAGTGAGATCGCAGGCTAGGATCGAGTACCGATGTACTCGATCCTAGGCCTGGGCCTAGGAAAGTCCAGACCCCCCCCGGATTGGCGCGATCGCCGATCACATCGATCGCGCCAATCGCAGGGCACAGCCACGGTATATCCGCGCTGTGCCCTGCCTGTACCTGCCTGGATCGGTGCAGTAATAGCACCGATCCTAGGCCAGGGCCTGTAGGGCATGAAGGAGCTGATTGGCGCGATCGATGTCATCGACGATCGCGCCAATCACAGGGCACAGCAGCGGTGTGACCGCTCTGTGCCCTGCTAGGTGACCTGCCGGTGACCTGCCTAGGAATCGGAGCTGTGAGCTCCGATTACTAGGCCGGTGCCTAGCAACCGGCAATGCAGGGGTCTCCTTTGATTGGTGGGATTGATGTGATCATCGATCCCACCAATGACAGGTCACAGCAGCGATGTGACCGCTCTGTGACCTGTCTGCAAACTGGATCTGACCTGTCTGACCGCACTGCAGGGGTCCTCACACTTGCTGAGGATTCCTGCTGTGCGGTCACACTGCCAGATCTCCTCCTGCGCTGGGCCTTGTGGTGCCACAGTAGCCTGTGACACCACAACTCCTGCTGAAGAGAGAAGAAAGAAGAGAGAAGAAAGAAGAGAGAAGAAAGAAGAGAAAAGAAAGAAAGACTACAAACGTGAGTTTTTGAGCCCCGATCCCTGCCCGATCCACCCCAATCCCCCATTCCCCCCTCCCCCCTTCCCCCTTCCCTTTCCCCTTTTTACCCCCCCTTTGCGCCGCCGAGCGTTGATTGGTGACGCAGTTCACCCATCAACACTTTCGCACCCCCCTCCGTGCGCACATCCAGCAGCCGCAAACTTTGATAAGTGACAGCGGTCACTTATCAGAGCTCGTGCCTGCCGTTTTTTTTTTCACCCCCCTTTCCGCCACTCCCGTGCGCACATCCAGCAGCCACGGAACTTTGATAAGTGACACCAGTCACTTATCAGAGCTCGTTCCTGCCGTTTTTGTTTTTTTTCACCAACTTTTCCGCCACTCCCGTGCGCACATCCAGCAGCCACGGAACTTTGATAAGTGACACCAGTCACTTATCAGAGCTCGTTCCTGCCGTTTTTTGTTTTTTTTCACCAACTTTTCCGCCACTCCCGTGCGCACATCCAGCAGCCACGGAACTTTGATAAGTGACACCAGTCACTTATCAGAGCTCGTTCCTGCTGTTTTTTTTTTGTTTTTTTTCACCAACTTTTCTGCCACTCCCGTGCGCACACCCAGCAGCCACGGAACTTTGATAAGTGACACCAGTCACTTATCAGAGCTCGTTCCTGCTTTTTTTTTTTTTTTTTTCTCCCCTTTCCGCCACTCCCGTGCGCACATCCAGCGCCGCGGAATTTTGATAAGTGACAGCGTCACTTATCAGAGCTCGTGCCTGCCAGTTTTTTTTTTCACCCCCTTTCCGCCACTCCCGTGCGCACATCCAGCAGCCGCGGAACTTTGATAAGTGATAGCGGTCACTTATCAGAGCTCGTGCCTGACAGTTTTTTTTTTTTTCACCCCCCTTTCTGCCACTCCCGTGCGCACATCCAGCAGCTGCGGAACTTTGATAAGTGACAGCGGTCACTTATCAGAGCTCGTGCCTGCCAGTTTTTTTTTTTTTTTTCACACCTGGGCATTATAAAACTTTAGTGAAACACTTGGGGGTTCAAAGTGCTCATCACACACTAGATAAGTTCCTTAGGGGGTCGTTTCCAAAAGGGTCACATGTGGGGGTTTCCACTGTTTAGGCACATCAGGGGCTCTGCTAACGGAACATGACGCCCGCAGACCATTCCGTCGCAACCAGCGATGCGGAATGATAATGGACAGCGGTCACTTTCAACCTCGTGCTCCATTTTTTTTTTTTTTCACCGGCATTATAAACTTAGTGAAACACTTGGGGGTTCAAGTGCTCACCACACACCTAGATAAGTTCCTTAGGGGTCGTTTCCAAATGGGTCAATGTGGGGGGTTCCATGTTTAGGCAATCAGGGCTTGCTAACGGAACATGACGCCGCAGACATTCAATCAAAGTCTGCATTCCAAAACGTCACTGCTTCCCTTCCGAGCCCTGCCGTATGCCCAAACAGTGGATCCCCCCAACATATGGGGTATCAGCGTACTCAGGACAAATTGGACAACCACTTTTGGGGTCCAATTTCTCCTCTTACCCTTGGGAAAATAAAAAATTGGGGACTAAAACATCACTTTTGTGGAAAAAAAAAATATATTTTTTTTTTCACGCCAGGGCATTATAAACGTTAGTGAAACACTTGGGGGTTCAAAGTGCTCACCACACACCTAGATAAGTTCCTTAGGGGGTCTAGTTTCCAAAATGGGGTCACATGTGGGGGGTTTCCACTGTTTAGGCACATCAGGGGCTCTGCTAACGGAACATGACGCCCGCAGACCATTCCATCAAAGTCTGCATTCCAAAACGTCACTGCTTCCCTTCCGAGCCCTGCCGTATGCCCAAACAGTGGATCCCCCCAACATATGGGGTATCAGCGTACTCAGGACAAATTGGACAACCACTTTTGGGGTCCAATTTCTCCTCTTACCCTTGGGAAAATAAAAAATTGGGGACTAAAACATCACTTTTGTGGAAAAAAAAAATATATTTTTTTTTTCACGCCAGGGCATTATAAACGTTAGTGAAACACTTGGGGGTTCAAAGTGCTCATCACACACCTAGATAAGTTCCTTAGGGGGTCTAGTTTCCAAAATGGGGTCACATGTGGGGGGTTTCCACTGTTTAGGCACATCAGGGGCTCTGCTAACGGAACATGACGCCCGCAGACCATTCCATCAAAGTCTGCATTCCAAAACGTCACTGCTTCCCTTCCGAGCCCTGCCGTATGCCCAAACAGTGGATCCCCCCAACATATGGGGTATCAGCGTACTCAGGACAAATTGGACAACCACTTTTGGGGTCCAATTTCTCCTCTTACCCTTGGGAAAATAAAAAATTGGGACTAAAACATCACTTTTGTGGAAAAAAAAAATATTTTTTTTTTTTCACACCAGGGCATTATAAACGTTAGTGAAACACTCGGGGGTTCAAAGTGCTCACCACACACCTAGATAAGTTCCTTAGGGGGTCTAGTTTCCAAAATGGGGTCACATGTGGGGGGTTTCCACTGTTTAGGCACATCAGGGGCTCTGCTAACGGAACATGACGCCCGCAGACCATTCCATCAAAGTCTGCATTCCAAAACGTCACTGCTTCCCTTCCGAGCCCTGCCGTGTGCCCAAACAGTGTATCCCCCCAACATATGGGGTATCAGCGTACTCAGGACAAATTGGACAACCACTTTTGGGGTCCAATTTCTCCTCTTACCCTTGGGAAAATAAAAAATTGGCGACTAAAACATCACTTTTGTGGAAAAAAAAATATTTTTTTTTTTTCACGCCAGGGCATTATAAACGTTAGTGAAACACTTGGGGTTCAAAGTGCTCACCACACACCTAGATAAGTTCCTTAGGGGGTCTAGTTTCCAAAATGGGGTCACATGTGGGGGGTTTCCACTGTTTAGGCACATCAGGGGCCCTCCAAACGCGACATGGCGTCCGTTCGCAATTCCAGCCAATTTTGGTTTGGAAAAGTCAAACGGCGCTCCTTCCCTTTCAAGCCCTGCCGTGCGCCCAAACAGTGGTTCCCCCCCACATATGGGGTATCAGCGTACTCAGGACATGTTGGACAACAACTTTTGTGGTCCAATTTCTCCTCTTACCCTGGGGAAAATAAAAAATTGGGGACTAAAACATCATGCTTGTGGAAAAAAATATGATTTTTTTTCTTCACGGCTCTACATTACAAACTTGCGTGAAGCACTTGAGGGTTCAAAGTGCTCACCACACATCTAGATAAGTTCCTTAGGGGGTCTAGTTTCCAAAATGGGGTCACATGTGGGGGGCTTCCACTGTTTAGGCACATCAGGGGCCCTCCAAACGCGACATGGCGTCCGTTCGCAATTCCAGCCAAATTTGGTTTGGAAAAGTCAAACGGCGCTCCTTCCCTTTCAAGCCCTGCCGTGCGCCCAAACAGTGGTTCCCCCCCCACATATGGGGTATCAGCGTACTCAGGACATGTTGGACAACAACTTTTGGTGTCCAATTTCTCCTCTTACCCTTGGGAAAATAAAAAATTGGGGACTAAAACATCATGCTTGTGGAAAAAATATGATTTTTTTTCTTCACGGCTCTACATTACAAACTTGCGTGAAGCACTTGAGGGTTCAAAGTGCTCACCACACATCTAGATAAGTTCCTTAGGGGGTCTAGTTTCCAAAATGGGGTCACATGTGGGGGGTTTCCACTGTTTAGGCACATCAGGGGCCCTCCAAACGCGACATGGCGTCCGTTCGCAATTCCAGCCAATTTTGGTTTGGAAAAGTCAAACGGCGCTCCTTCCCTTTCAAGCCCTGCCGTGCGCCCAAACAGTGGTTCCCCCCCACATATGGGGTATCAGCGTACTCAGGACATGTTGGACAACAACTTTTGTGGTCCAATTTCTCCTCTTACCCTTGAGAAAATAAAAATTTGGGGACTAAAACATCATGTTTGTGGAAAAAATATGATTTTTTTTCTTCACGGCTCTACATTACAAACTTGCGTGAAGCACTTGAGGGTTCAAAGTGCTCATCACACATCTAGATAAGTTCCTTAGGGGGTCTAGTTTCCAAAATGGGGTCACATGTGGGGGGTTTTCACTGTTTAGGCACATCAGGGGCCCTCCAAACGCAACATGGCGTCCGTTCGCAATTCCAGCCAATTTTGGTTTGGAAAGTCAAACGGCGCTCCTTCCCTTTCAAGCCCTGCCGTGCGCCCAAACAGTGGTTCCCCCCCACATATGGGGTATCAGCGTACTCAGGACATGTTGGACAACAACTTTTGTGGTCCAATTTCTCCTCTTACCCTTGGGAAAATAAAAATTTGGGGACTAAAACATCATGTTTGTGGAAAAAAATATGATTTTTTTTCTTCACGGCTCTACATTACAAACTTGCGTGAAGCACTTGAGGGTTCAAAGTGCTCACCACACATCTAGATAAGTTCCTTAGGGGGTCTAGTTTCCAAAATGGGGTCACATGTGGGGGGTTTCCACTGTTTAGGCACATCGGGGCCTCTCCAAACGCGACATGGCGTCTGTTCTCAATTCCAGCCAATTTTGGTTTGGAAAAGTCAAACTGCGCTCCTTCCATTCCGAGCTCTGCCGTGTGCCCAAACAGTGGTTTTCCCTCACATATGGGGTATCGGCGTACTCAGGAGAAATTGCACAACAACTTTATCAGTCCTTTTTCTCCTTTTTCCCTTGTGAAAATAAAAAAAATGTTTGTAAAAGATCATTTTTGTGACTAAAAAGTAAAATGTTAATTTTTTCCTTCCACGTTGCTTCAGCTCCTGTGAAGCACCTGAAGGGTTAATAAACTTCTTGAATGTGGTTTTGAGTACCTTGAGGGGTGTAGTTTTTAGAATGGTGTCACTTTTGGGTATTTTCTGCTATATAGACCCCTCAAAGTGACTTCAAATATGAGGTGGTCCCGAAAAAAAATGGCTTTGTAAATTTTGTTGTAAAAATGAGAAATCGCTGGTCAACTTTTAACCCTTATAATTTCCTAACAAAAAAAAATTTTGCTTCCAAAATTGTGCTGATGTAAAGTAGACATGTGGACATGTGGAATAAAAATTCAAAGTTTGAAAATTGCAAAATTTTCAAAATTTTTGCCATATTTGCATTTTTTTCATAAATAAATGCAAGTTATATGGAAGAAATTTTACCACTATCATGAAGTACAATATGTCACGAGAAAACAATCTCAGAATCGCGAAGATCCGTTGAAGCGTTCCAGAGTTATAACCTCATAAAGAGACAGTGGTCAGAATTGTAAAAATTGGCCCGGTCATTAACGTGCAAACCACCCTTGGGGGTGAAGGGGTTAAATAAAATAATACCAGTAAATAGTTCTGTGATGAAGTATGGTTATCATCTATCTACAGCCCCACATATTTGACCTTTATTTTAATTGTGGTCAAGTTCCTGTTTTCCCAGAAAGTGAAGGACAAATTCTCAGAAAACAATAAAGAATATGGCTGTGTGTCCAAAATTGTGCAAAAGGCCATAGCCACCCCTGAACACGACACCAGTATCTTTTTGTACCTGGCACGATGCATAAGTGAACTTTTTACACTGAAGAATATTCAAGAATATTCAAGAAAAGGAAGTTTCCCCATATTTGGTCAAGAAATTAATCTTATGTCCGAGGAAGCACATGACAACTTATTGTGTAACTTATTGTGCAACTCCCTATTCTCTATGCCAATGATTGTGTAATCTTGTGGTCTTGAGCTATAAAAGATCATTCTATAATCCATTGAGATTTACTAGACACGAGCTGTGTGTGTGTGTGTCTCTTTATTTCTCCCATAGATAGGTGCCTATCTAAAAGCAATACCTGAGGTTGGACTAAAAGGGAAAAATCCCTCGTCTCTATCAAAGTAATGGTAGGTCGGGGGTGGGGAAGGCGGGAATCCTGTAGCTATAGCGCTACAGTGTGCTACCTTTTTCTCTTGTATGTATATGAGTTGGTGACTCTAGGTTTAGCACCTGTTCACACTGGATCTATGTTTGGATGTGCCGGTCAGTTTTTTGATATGTATTCATTTACCTTCTACCTGAGCACTCCACCTGGTGGTCACAGGCTTTTTTAATTACAGCAGGTTCATCACCCCTCCACAGAGATGTAGATTTTAGTCTGAAGAGAGGATTCATACGTTCCCATGCAGACAGACTTTTCTAAGCGAGGATAGGCATTAGTTAGGACCTGATATACGAGAAGAGCCTTGACGTGGCTATCAGGCTCACATAATTTGGCCATCTTATGCGCTAAGACTTCTCAATTTTTCATATTTCTAAGGTAATGATGCAATTCATTTTTCATATTTCGTGTTTGAAAGCTATAGCGCTGCAGTGTGCTACCTTTTTCTCTTGTATGCCGTATAGGAGCCGTCCGGTCACTGGTGATAATTCCCTCATGTGTGGGGTCTATTTGTCTCCAGAGAAATCACACGGTACATTCCACACATAACACTGTGTAGAAAAGGCGGCGCGGGGAATTGTGCCAGTAGTGAGGGGAATAATGGCGGGAATGTCACTGACTGAGGAGAAGTCTCCATGTAGCGTCTGCACTCCGATATCATGTGACCCTGACTCCTCCTCTCCTGTGACCTCATCACAGGTCCTGTGCACACAGAGCAGCCATATATGTGGAGTGTGGCTCTGCAGGTGGAGGTAGGTGCTGGAGATTCCATTATTCTCTATGTGGAGTGCAGCTCTGCGGGTGGAGGTAGGTGCTGGAGGCTCCATTATTCTCTATGTGGAGTGCGGCTCTGCGGGTGGAGGTCGGTGCTGGAGGCTCCATTATTCTCTATGTGGAGTGCGGCTCTGCGGGTGGAGGTCAGTGCTGGAGGCTCCATTATTCTCTATGTGGAGTGTGGCTCTGCGGGTGGAGGTCGGTGCTGGAGACTCCATTATTCTCTATGTGGAGTGCGGCTCTGCGGGTGGAGGTCAGTGCTGGAGATTCCATTATTCTCTATGTGGAGTGCGGCTCTGCGGGTGGAGGTCGGTGCTGGAGACTCCATTATTCTCTATGTGGAGTGTGGCTCTGCGGGTGGAGGTAGGTGCTGGAGATTCCATTATTCTCTATGTGGAGTGCGGCTCTGCGGGTGGAGGTAGGTGCTGGAGGCTCCATTATTCTCTATGTGGAGTGTGGCTCTGCGGGTGGAGGTAGGTGCTGGAGGCTCCATTATTCTCTATGTGGAGTGCAGCTCTGCGGGTGGAGGTCGGTGCTGGAGGCTCCATTATTCTCTATGTGGAGTGCGGCTCTGCGGGTGGAGGTAGGTGCTGGAGGCTCCATTATTCTCTATGTGGAGTGCGGCTCTGCGGGTGGAGGTAGGTGCTGGAGGCTCCATTATTCTCTATGTGGAGTGCGGCTCTGCGGGTGGAGGTCGGTGCTGGAGGCTCCATTATTCTCTATGTGGAGTGTGGCTCTGCGGGTGGAGGTAGGTGCTGGAGGCTCCATTATTCTCTATGTGGAGTGCGGCTCTGCGGGTGGAGGTAGGTGCTGGAGGCTCCATTATTCTCTATGTGGAGTGTGGCTCTGCGGGTGGAGGTCGGTGCTGGAGGCTCCATTATTCTCTATGTGGAGTGCGGCTCTGCGGGTGGAGGTCGGTGCTGGAGGCTCCATTATTCTCTATGTGGAGTGCGGCTCTGCGGGTGGAGGTAGGTGCTGGAGACTCCATTATTCTCTATGTGGAGTGCGGCTCTGCGGGTGGAGGTAGGTGCTGGAGATTCCCCATTACTGAGCGCGGGGGACATTAACCCCTTCAGCACGGAGACTTTTTATGAGAATCATAACGTTTCTGTTGTGTTTCCTGTAATAGATACATACGACCCAACTATGGGAGACAGGAAGGGAGGAGGCAGAGTGTTCTCATAGTACAGGGCCCTTTCTTGGCCCCACACAGTGTAATGCCTCCATTATGCCCCTTATGCAGTATATATGATGCCCCCACACAGTGTAATGCCCCCAATATTCCCCTTATTCAGTATATATGATGCCCCCACACAGTGTAATGCCCCCATTATGCCCTGTAAGCAGGTTCTGCCCCACAACCAGCTGCCTCCAGCACTGTACCATGGCCTGTACCTCAGATTCTTTACCTTTCCTTTCTTGCTGCCAAATCTGTTCTGCCTTTAGGGCTATGGCCTTTATAATATTAGGAAACAGGGTCATCAAGGTCACCTGACCAGGTGCACCATCTAGACCAGTGATGGCGAATCTTTCTGAGGCCAAGTGCCCAAACTGCAACCTAAACCCAATTATTTATGACGAAGTGCCAACACGTGCCGCATGCTCCATCATGTAGTAATATGCCCCTTCATGATCCCCTTCATATATAAATATGCCCCATCATGATCCCCTTCATGCAGAAATATGCCCCATCATGATCCCCTTCATGTAGAAATATGCCCCATCATGATCCCCTTCATGTAGAAATATGCCCCATCATGATCCCCTTCATGTAGAAATATGCCCCATCATGATCCCCTTCATGTAGAAATATGCCCCATCATGATCCCCTTCATGTAGAAATATGCCCCATCATGATCCCCTTCATGTAGAAATATGCCCCATCATTATCTCCTTCATGTAGAAATATGTCATATCATGATCTCCTTCATGTAGAAATATGCCCCATCGTGATCCCCTTCATGCAGAAATATGCCCCATCGTGATCCCCTTCATGTAGAAATATGCCCCATCCTGATCCCCTTTATATAGAAATATGCCCCATCATGATCCCCTTCATATAGAAATATGCCCCATCATGATCCCCTTCATGTAGAAATATGCCCCATCCTGATCCCCTTTATATAGAAATATGCCCCATCATGATCCCCTTCATATAGAAATATGCCCCATCATGATCCCCTTCATGTAGATATATGCCCCATCATGATCCCCTTCATGTAGAAATATGCCCCATCATGATCCCCTTCATGTAGAAATATGCCCCATCATGATCCCCTTCATGTAGAAATATGCCCCATCATGATCCCCTTCATGTAGAAATATGCCCCATCATAATCCCCTTCATGTAGAAATATGCCCCATCATGATCCCCTTCATGTAGAAATATGCCCCATCATGATCCCCTTCATGTAGAAATCTGCCCCATCATGATCCCCTTCATGCAGAAATATGCCCCATCATGATCCCCTTCATGCAGAAATATGCCCCATCATGATCCCCTTCATGCAGAAATCTGCCCCATCATGATCCCCTTCATGTAGAATATGCCCCATCATGATCTCCTTCATGTAGAATATGCCCCATCATGATCCCCTTCATGTAGAAATATGCCCCATCATGATCCCCTTCATGTAGAAATATGCCCCATCATAATCCCCTTCATGTAGAAATATGCCCCATCATGATCTCCTTCATGTAGAAATATGCCCCATCATGATCTCCTTCATGTAGAAATATGTCCCATCATGATCCCCTTCATATAGAAATATGCCCCATCATGATCCCCTTCATGTAGAAATATGCCCCATCATGATCACCTTCATATAGAAATATGCCCATCATGATCACCTTCATGTAGAAATATGCCCCATCATGATCCCCTTCATGTAGAAATATGCCCCATCATGATCCCCTTCGTGTAGAAATATGCCCCATCATGATCCCCTTCGTGTAGAAATATGTCCCATCATGATCCCCTTCGTGTAGAAATATATCCCATCATGATCCCCTTCGTGTAGAAATATGCCCCATCATGATCCCCTTCATGTAGTAATATGCCCCATCATGATCCCCTTCATGTAGAAATATGCCCCATCATGATCCCCTTCATGTAGAAATATGCCCCATCATGATCCCCTTCATGTAGAAATCTGCCCCATCATGATCCCTTTCATGCAGAAATATGCCCCATCATGATCCCCTTCATGCAGAAATATGCCCCATCATGATCCCCTTCATGCAGAAATCTGCCCCATCATGATCACCTTCATATAGAAATATGCCCCATCATGATCACCTTCATGTAGAAATATGCCCCATCATGATCCCCTTCATGTAGAAATATGCCCCATCATGATCCCCTTCGTGTAGAAATATGCCCCATCATGATCCCCTTCGTGTAGAAATATGTCCCATCATGATCCCCTTCGTGTAGAAATATATCCCATCATGATCCCCTTCATGTAGAAATATGCCCCATCATGATCCCCTTCATGTAGTAATATGCCCCATCATGATCCCCTTCATGTAGAAATATGCCCCATCATGATCCCCTTCACGTAGAAATATGCCCCATCATGATCCCCTTCATGTTGAAATATGCCCCATCATGATCCCCTTCATGTAGAAATGCCCTCTTCCCATCATTGACACACACAGACCGTATATTGTCCCCACAGTACTGCCATCCCCCACTTTCTAATGTTTCCACAGTACTGCCCCCTACATGCACAATATGGTACCTCACTGACTACCACCGACAGTTAATTAACCCCTTAACCCCTAAGGGTGGTTTGCACGTTGATGATCGGGCCAATTTTTCCAATTCTGACCACTGCCTCTTTATGAGGTTATAACTCTGGAACGCTTCAATGGATCTTCGCGATTCTGTGAATGTTTTCTCGTGACATATTGTACTTCATGATACTGGTAAAATTTCTTCGATATAACTTGCGGTTATTTATGAAAAAAATGGAAATATGGCGAAAATTTGGAAAATTTTGCAATTTTCAAACTTTGAATTTTTATTCCCTTAAAACAGAGAAATATGTCACACAAAATAGTTAATAAATAACATTTCCCACATGTCTACTTTACATCAGCACAATTTTAGAATTTTTTTTTGTGACGAAGTTCTAAGGGTTAAAAGTTGACCAGCGATTTCTCATTTTTACAGCAAATTGTAAAAAACATTTTTTTTTAGGGACCACCTCACATTTAAAGGCACTTTGAGGGGTCTATATGGCAGAAAATACCCAAAAATGACACCATTCTAAAAACTGCACCCCTCAAGGTGCTCAAAACCACATTCAAGAAGTTTATTAACCCTTCAGGTGCTTCACAGGAGCTGAAGCAACTTGGAAGGAAAAAATGAACATCTAACTTTTTAGTTACAAAAATGATCTTTTACAAACATTTTTTTTATTTTCACAAGGGTAAAAGGAGAAAGTGGACAGAAAAAGTTGTTGTGCAATTTCTCCTGAGTACGCTGATACCCCATATGTGGGGGAAAACCACTGTCTGGACGCATGGCAGAGCTCGGAAGGGAAGTAGCGCCGTTTGACTTTTTCAATGTAGAGTTGGCTAGAATTGAGATTGGACGCCATGTCGCGTTTGGAGAGACCCTGATGTGCCTAAACAGTGGAAACCCCCCACAATTACCCCATTTTGGAAACTAGACCCCCTAAGAAACTTATCTAGATCTGTTGTGAGCACTTTGAACCCCAAGTGTTTCACTAAAGTTTATGCCTGGGTGTGAAAAAAAAAATCATTTCCACAAAAATGATTTTTTAGTCCCCAATTTTTGATTTTTTCCAAAGAAACTTGACCCCAAAAGTTGTTGTCCAATTTGTCCTGAGTACGCTGATACCCCATATGTAGGGAGAAAATACTGTTTGGGTGCACGGCATGGCTTGGAAAGGAAGTAATGACGTTTTGGAATGCAGACTTTGATGGGTGTCATGTTCAGTTTGCAGAGTCCCTGATGTGCCTAAACAGTGGAAACCCCCCGACAAGTGACTCCGTTTTGGAAACTAGACCCACTAAGGAACTTATTGTCAGGATCCCGTCTGGGTTGGAGCCGATGTTACTGCAAACACTAGGGAAAGCAGAGGCAGGTAGCGTAGTCAGAAGGCAGGCCGAGGTCGGTACACAGGAAAGCAGTGTTTGTAGCAGGGAAGCAGGCAAATAACGTAGTCAGGTGGCAGCCGGAGGTCGGTACACAGGAAAGGCAGTTCGGTAGCAGAGGAGCAGGCAGATAACGTAGTCAGGTGGCAGCAGGAGGTCGGTACACAGGAGAGCAGTGTTTGTAACAGCAGGAAAGCAGGAGAAAGAGCTTGACTAAAGGCTGGAAGCACAATAATCTCGCAATGACACACCCACAGGGCCAGGTTTATATAGGGTGTGTAATTGGCAATCAGAGGCCCAATCAAGAGAGCACTAGGTGTAGCCAATCAGGAAGAACAGTCAATGGTATCTGGGTTCAGCAAGGAACTTTGCAGCCAGCAGAATAGCTCAGATGGTAGAGCTGCTGGCCAGTGGACAAGAGGTACTGGGTTCGACTCCTGACAGTACTCCCCTCCTTCCAGGATGGCCTCTGGACATCTCAGGAGCTGGCTTATCCGGGTACCTTTGATGAAAGGCTCTTGTTAGTCTAGGAGCATGGACGTTGTCCCTTGGTTCCCATGAATTTTCCTCTGGTCCGTAACCCTTCCACTGCACCAGATACTGCAGTTTACCTCTGAATTTTCGGGAGTCCAGAATCTTATCCACAATGTATTCTTCTTCACCACGGATCCTTTCTGGTGGAGGAGGTGGCTGAATTCTTCCTGGAAACGGGTTTTCACAGAAGGGTTTGAGCAAGGATATGTGAAACACTGGATGAATCTTTAGATTGTTGGGAAGTTTTAAACGAAAAGCAACCTGGTTAATTTTTGCAGAAATTTGAAAAGGTCCAATGAATTTCTGACCCAATTTGGAGGATGGCACATGTGTCTTAAGGTTTTTAGTGGACAGCCAAACTTTGTCTCCAACCTGAAGAGCAGGGGGCACTCTCCGATGTTTATCTGCTGCTTCCTTATATTCTTCCTGGGTCTTGAGCAATATCTCTGATAATTCCTTCTGGGATTCCTGTAATTTTGTAAGCCTGTCATTAACAGCAGGAATGGGAGTGTTCACTGGCAGATTAGGGATAAATACTGGATGTACTCCATAATTAGCAAAAAATGGGGTTTGAGATGTAGCGCTATGTATGGAGTTGTTGTAGGCAAACTCTGCTGTTGGTAAATAGTCCACCCAGTCATCCTGAAGATAGGAAATGAAGCAACGGAGGTATTGCTCCAAAGTCTGGTTCGTTCTCTCCGTCTGGCCATTGGACTGAGGATGGAAAGCGGTAGAAAGATTCACCGTGACTCCCAAGGCTGTACAGAAACTCTTCCAAAATTGACGTAAACTGAACGCCTCTGTCAGACACCACGCTGTCAGGAATTCCATGTAACCTGAATACTTCTTTGATCATCAGTTCTGCAGTTTTTTCAGCAGTAGGAATTCCTTCAGTTGGAATAAAGTGGGCCATTTTTGTGAGTCGGTCCACTATGACAAGGATGACGGTCATCTGTTTGGAAGGGGGTAGTTCCACAATAAAATCCATGGAAATAGATCCCCAAGGCCTGGATGGAACTGGGAGTGGTTGCAAGAGTCCTAGAGGAGACGATCGTGGGGTCTTGTTTCGTGCGCATGTTAAACAGGTTGAAACATATTTCCTCACGTCCTTCCTACAATTAGGCCACCAAAAGAAACGAAGTAGTAAGTCTTGTGTTTTTGCAACTCCAGGATGTCCTGCCAGTTTAGAATCATGGACACTTTTGAGGACTTCAAGGCGAGAAGATTCAGGTACATATATTTGGTGTTTCTGCATCCAAAACCCTCTTTGAATGAAAGATCGACGTCTTCCGAAGGATGGTTAAGGAAAGAGTCCTCTTGATATCCATCTTTAATTCTATTACCTAGTCCTCTAGAGTGCAATATTCCCAAAAAATTTTTAGGGCCTAGAATTGTATCATCATTACTAGACCTCTCCTGAGGTTCCGAACACATCCTGGACAGGGCGTCAGCCTTGCCATTCCTTGAACCAGGCCGGTAAGAGATTATAAAATTGAATCTTGAGAAAAATAAGGCCCATCGTGCTTGTCTTGCAGACAATCTTTTTGCTGTACGGAGGAATTCAAGATTCTTGTGGTCCGTGAGGACAGTCACAGGGTGATAGGCACCTTCCAGAAGATGTCTCCACTCGGAGAAGGCAACTTTAATGGCTAACAGTTCTTTATTACCAATGTCGTAGTTCTTTTCTGCAGATGACATGGTGTGGGAAAGAAACGCACATGGGTGAAGTTGCATCTTGTCCCCAACTCGCTGAGACAGAATAGCTCCCACTGCAGAGTCCGAGGCGTCCACTTCGACAGTAAATGGCAATTCAGGATTTGGGTGTACTAACAATGGAGCAGACGTAAAAAGAGTTTTCAACTTGTCAAAAGCCTCCTGTGCCTCTGGAGACCAGAAAAATGCTTTTGTCTTTTTTGTTAGTGTAGTAATTGGTAGTATGATCCGTGAAAAGTTCTTTATAAATTTTCGGTAAAAATTTGCAAATCCTATGAAACGCTGGACGTCTTTTAAATTTCTTGGAACAGGCCAGTCCACTACAGCATTGATTTTGCCGGGATCCATGCTCAGACCTTCTGGGGAGATGATATATCCCAGAAATTGGATACTGGTTTGTTCAAACTCACATTTTTCAAGTTTAATGTAGAGATGGTTCTCCTGTAGTCGTTCCAAGACTAACTGGACGTGCCTGCGATGCTCTTCCAAGGTGTCTGAAAATATAAGAATGTCATCGAGATAAGCCACAACGAATTGGTCCAAGAAATCTCGAAATACATCATTAATAAAATGTTGAAAGGTGGCTGGGGCATTGCTAAGGCCAAAGGTCATAACAAGAGATTCAAAATGTCCATATCTCGTTCTGAAGGCGGTCTTCCACTCATCTCCTGGGCGAATCCGTATGAGGTTGTAAGCCCCTCTAAGATCCAGCTTCGTAAAGATTTTCGCAGAACGGAGTCTCTCAAATAGTTCAGGAATCAAGGGTAGCGGGTAGCGATTCTTGACAGTGATATTATTCATCTCTCTGTAGTCAATACATGGCCGCAGAGTGGAGTCTTTCTTTTCAACAAAGAACAGGGGTGCCCCAGCTGGAGATGTGGAAGGTCGAATAAAGCCTTTCTCTAAATTTTCATCCAGGAACTTTCTTAATACCTTCAATTCAGGTTCGGAAAGATTGTAAATCCGTCCAAATGGAATGGTTGCTCCTGGCAGCAATTCAATGGGACAGTCATAAGGACGGTGAGGAGGTAATTGATCTGCTTTCTTCTTACTGCAGACATCAGAGAACTGCTGATATTGAGGTGGTAGTTTCTCTTCCTTCTCATGCGAAATCTCAGAGATTTGGACTTGTTGGAGAACAGGGGGTTCCTTATGACAATTATTCTTACAGTAGTCAGATGGAAAGGTGATGGTCCTTGATGCCCAGTTGATAGAAGGGTTATGGACTGAAAACCAGGGGATCCCTAGAATAACCGGAAATTTCGGAGATGAAATAAGGTGGAAACTGACAGCTTCATGATGATCCGGGTCGATACAAATCTCCAGTTCGATTGTCTCATGCGTGACAGGTCCAGAAGACAAAGGTGATCCATCCACAGTTTCCATTTCAATTGGTGTGGATTTGGTCCTACTGGAAATATCATTATCACGTGTAAATTTTAAATCCATAAAATTTCCTCCTGCTCCCGAATCCAACAGGGCAGAGCATTGTATTTTTTGGGTGCCCATTACAACCTGAATGGGGATTACAAAATGAGATGATGTGGTATGTATTTTGTCTATTTCTGGCGTTACTGATGAGATAGTCTGCAAGATGGAATCCGACTGCTGAGAAAGGTCCGTATTGCTGGCAGACCTGTTGTTGGTAAAGGCTATAGTCCTTTTGTTAGGACAGTTGATGGCATAGTGTCCAGGGTCCCCACAATAGAGGCAGAGATGTTCTGCACGTCGCCTCTCCTTCTCCTGTGCAGAGAGTGGTCTTCGGATGACGTCGATCTGCATCGGTTCAGACACAACTTGCGTCTTTTCTTGGTGGTCTGATGCTGAAAATGAGAAGCCAGGGCTATTCCCAAGTGCTCGCAGTCTCTCCTTTCTCCTTTCAGTAAAGGTACTGCCACACTAAACAATCCCGCTAGCGATCTCGTTAGCGTTGCATACTAATGAGATCGCTAGCGGGATTGTTTCTATATCGCTAAATGCTGCCGCATTTAGCGATATAGTTAACGACGCTATCGCCGTTAGCGATCTTCTTAACGACTTTAGCGGTACAAAAGTACCGCTAAATCGCTAAGAAAAGGTGCCACACAGCGATAAGATACTTACCCAGCGGGAGCGCCAGCGATGAAATAGGGTCCGGAACGATTCCAGCGACGAGCGAGATCACAGCAGGAAGCTCGTCGCTGGAAGCTGCCGCACTGAACAATATCTCTAACGGGATCGCTAAATAGTGACGTTTTTTAGCGATCCCGTTAGCGATATTGTTTAGTGTGGCATACCCTTAAGTCTCTGGTCAATCCGGATACATAGTTGAATAAAGTCCTCCAACTGGTCAGGGGTCTCAACCCTGGCAAGCTCGTCTTTCACTGGTTCTGATAACCCTCGTCGAAATTGACTTCTCTGGCCGCTGGATTCCAGGTGGTGTCGGCCACCCAGTGACGGAACTCCGATGTATATTCCGCAACAGAGCGACGTCCTTGGCGCAAATTATGTAATTTGGTTTCTGCTGTGGCACAGCGGTTTGGGTCATCAAAAACTTGATTCATAGCTGCGATGAAAGCTTCCAGGTCATTAAGGAGGGCATAGTCCTTTTCTACATAAGGTGAAGCCCAAGCAAGAGCTTCATCCGTCAGGAGATTTATCATGAAAAAAACTTTCTTCCTCTCACTGGTAAAGGGAGCAGGTTGCATCTGGAAGTATATGCGGCATTGATTGAGGAATCCTCGGTACTGCTTGCGATCCCCACTGAACTTTGCAGGCAGCGGCAGCCGCGCATTTGATTCGGACCCTGAATTGCGCACGTCCAGTAGTTGTTTTTGTAGCTCAATTACTTCCTGTTGTATCGCCGTGAAATCAGTTTGTAACTTGGCATATTTTCCTTGAGAGTCAGTACAAAAACTTTGAAGCTCCGTAACTTGCCGCCTCAGGGTGTTCACAGCGGACTCCATTTTGGCGCGAGATTATTCTGTCAGGATCCCGTCTGGGTTGGAGCCGATGTTACTGCAAACACTAGGGAAAGCAGAGGCAGGTAGCGTAGTCAGAAGGCAGGCCGAGGTCGGTACACAGGAAAGCAGTGTTTGTAGCAGGGAAGCAGGCAAATAACGTAGTCAGGTGGCAGCCGGAGGTCGGTACACAGGAAAGGCAGTTCGGTAGCAGAGGAGCAGGCAGATAACGTAGTCAGGTGGCAGCAGGAGGTCGGTACACAGGAGAGCAGTGTTTGTAACAGCAGGAACAGCAGGAGAAAGAGCTTGACTAAAGGCTGGAAGCACAATAATCTCGCAATGACACACCCACAGGGCCAGGTTTATATAGGGTGTGTAATTGGCAATCAGAGGCTCAATCAAGAGAGCACTAGGTGTAGCCAATCAGGAAGAACAGTCAATGGTATCTGGGTTCAGCAAGGAACTTTGCAGCCAGCAGAATAGCTCAGATGGTAGAGCTGCTGGCCAGTGGACAAGAGGTACTGGGTTCGACTCCTGACACTTATCTAGATCTGTAGTGAGCCCTTTGAACCCCCAAGTGCTTCACACAAGTTTATAATGACGGGGCATGAAAATAAAAAATCCTATTTTTTTCCCACAAAAATGATATTTAAGTCACCAATTTTTTATTTTCCCAAGGGTAGCAGGAGAAATTGGACCACAAAAGTTGTTGTGCAATTTGTCCTGAGTACGCTAATACCCCATATGTGGGGGGAATCACTGTTTGGGCGCACGGCAGAGCTCGGAAAGGAAGGAGCGCCATTTGACTTTTTTTCAAACCAAAATTGGCTGAAATCGAGATTGGACGCCATGTCGCATTTGGATAGCCCCTGATGTGCCTAAACAGTGGGAACCCCCCACAAGTGACAACATTTTGGAAACTAGACTGCCTAAGGAACTTATCTAGATCTGTGGTGAGCACTTTGAACCCCCCAAGTGCTTCACACAAGTTTATAACGTAGAGCTGTAAAATTAAAAAAAACATGTTTTCCACAAAAATGATCTTTTCACCCCAATTTTTATTTTCCCAAGGGTAACAATGTGGGGGTAAGCCAATGTTTTTGTGCATGGCAAAGCTCGGAAGGGAAGGAGCGCAATTTGACTTTTTCAACGTAGAATTGGCTGTACGCCATGTCGCGTTTGGAGAGCACCTGATGTGCCTAAACAGTGGAAACCCCCACAAGTGACACTATTTTGGAAACCCCAATCATTCCTCTCACTAAAAAACTTGCACGGTTCTTCCAGGGACCTTGCAGCAAAAGTTTTGGAGAACAAACTCAGTGTTTACTAGTCTTGAGACAATTTAAGTGTGTACTTGCGGTTACCCCCCTCCTCTTTGTTTTCTATCCTATCTTTTATTTGGCAACCATGGCTACGAGTGGAGTAGATTGGCATAATCGGTGTAACAAGGAAGCTCTTCTCGCCCTGTGCGAGTGGAGGCAGATTGTCCCCACGGACCAAATCAAGGCCCAACTGATCGGGGCCCTGATGGCACGGGACCATGCTGATTGCGAGGAGGACGCAGGATCAGACCCAAGCCAAGGTGGTGCTGCAGCAGAGGCCCAATCCCTGAATGCTTACACCCAGGGCGGGTTGGACCCTTACCTCCAGGCGGCCTTGGATGAACTCTCTCCGAAGACCATGATGGATGTCTGCAGCTGATCCAGCAAGCTCGAGAGAGAGCTGCCCAGCGAGAGGCCGAACAGCGGGAGGCCGAGTGCAGAGCGCCAAGCCCAGCGTGAGGCCGAGCAGAAAGAGAGGCAGTACCAGCTGGAGTTAGCCCGAATCCAGGTTCAGAGGCCTTCCCAGCCCAGCGGTGAGCCCAGCAGCGCTCATAGGCCGAAGCCCCGGCCAGAGCACTTTCCCGTGATGGAAAAGGACGGAGACTTGGACACTTTTCTGCTGGCCTTTGAGAAAGTCTGCAGACAGTACCAGCTGCCAGGGCCAGGTACTTGACCCCCGGGCTAAAGGGCAAAGCTCTGGAGGCGTTTGCTTCACTCCCACCAGGCCAAGATGGTGACTATGAGGCCATCAAGCAGGCCCTGATCGCCAAGTACCAGCTAACCCCTGAGGTATACCGAAAGAAGTTCCAGAACCTCCAACATGGCCCACACGACAGTAATAGCGATGTGGTGCAAGGACTCAGGACCCACTTTGACCAGTGGATCCATGGACTGTCAGTTAACACCTTTGAGCAGCTGAGGGACCTGATGATCAGAGACCAGTTCCTGCATCTGTGCCCCGCTGAGGTCCGCCAGTTCATCCTGGACCGAGAACCAGAGGATGCGGACAAAGCAGAGCGGATCGAAGACAGCTATGAGGCCAACCGGAAACCCGAGGTGCGGAAGCCAGTCACCGCCAGCTGGAGAGGGGGTAAGCCTGCAACCAACCCCAGTGCCCCTGCCAGCCATCCCTCTGGAGGCCCTATCCCCTTTGCCCATGCCAGGCCTTCATCAGACCCTCGCCAGTGTTTCTCCTGTAAACGGACTGGACACATCAGCGCCACCTGTCCGGAGAGGCAGAAGAACCCCCCAGCCAAGGCCTCCGGGCCCAACGCCTCTGTTCTTTTGGTGGGTGGTGTGGTGGGGAGGGTTGATGACAACATGCAGCATGTCCGCGTGGGGGCCCGTCTCGCTACAGGCCTCAAGGACACCAGGGCTGAACGAACCATCATCCGACCCGAACTGGCGGCCCCTGAAGAGTTGATTCCGGGGAAAACCCTAACTGTCAAGGGATTGGGGGCATCCGCTGCCCCTTGCCGATGGCCCGGGTTTTCATTGACTGGGGTGCCAGGAGCGGGGTGAAGGAAGTGGGGGTGTCCGAAAACCTGCCCACTGATGTTTTATTGGGGACTGATTTGGGGAGGATGGTTGCGTACTACGTCCCTGACACCCCTCCCCAATCTGGTAATAAGGTTAGCGCGTTAACCATGATGATGTTGATGATGATGGGAAACTGAATGTATTACCTGCCAATGCTTTGCTAAGTGATGATGCAACTGATAACCATTCTTTCCCTAGGAATGATGCTGATGATGTATCTGTGCCATCTGAACCTGTTAACCCTTTCTCTGAAGTGGTAGATGTGGCCACAGGTACAGGAGCGTTCAGCCACATCGCTCTGCGGAGTGAGATGGCTGAGGAACCCCTAGCAGGAGCAAGCGACAGTGCTCATGGAAATGGGGAGGTGCATGGGAACCGTGAGGAAGGTGACGCCATGCCACTAACCAGTGCCACCGAGCAAGGTAACTGGCCCATACGTAGCACTGCTCCTGAAGTGTTGGGGGTGGATGGGGAGGTAGAGCCCATAGCAGCGCAGGCTGTTGGGTCTGTAGAAATCCCTGGAGAGACTGCATATGTAGCTGCTGTCACCCGCAGTCAGAATGCCCGGATCGCAGGTAGCACCCTGCCATCTGGATCATCCTCCACTACAGGAGTGACTGAATCAGAGGTGGACCCAGAGCCTGTCCCAGAGGGTCCCAATGAGGAAGGAACCCTGACGTCGCTTCTGGCTGCCTCCAGCCAGGAGTTCCAGGCCGCTCTGCACTCAGATGCGAGCCTGGACAACTTGAGGCACCTCGCCGAGACGCCCACCTCCGTGACTGATAAGGAGAGGGTGTTCTGGGAACGAGGAAGGTTGTACCGGGAGACAGTACCCGGAGATTCCCAAAAGGAGTGGTTGAGGGAAAAACAGCTGGTCGTCCCGTACCAGTTTCGAGGTGAGTTGTTGCGGATTGCCCATGAGATTCCACTCGCTGGACACTTGGGGATCAGCAAAACTAAGGCACAGCTGTCTCAACACTTCTATTGGCCCAAGATGGGGACAGATGTGACTAACTACTGCCGTTCTTGTATCACCTGTCAAAAAGTGGGGAAGGCGGGGCCTGCTCATAAGGCTCCCCTGATCCCATTGCCAGTGATAGAGGAGCCTTTCCAGAGGATCGTTGTGGACATTGTGGGCCTGCTGGCCATCCCAGCAGCTCTGGAAAGCGATACATCCTTACTGTGGTAGACTACGCTACCCGGTACCCGGAGGCAGTAGCTCTGTCCTCAACTAGGGCAGATAAGGTGGCAGATGCACTGGTGACCATCTTTTGACAGGTAGGATTTCCCAGGGAGATGCTTACTGATCAAGGGACCCAATTTATGTCTCACCTAATGGAGGCTCTCTGCAAGAAACTGCAGGTGACTCGTATGGTATCGAGTGCGTATCACCCACAGACCAATGGTTTGTGTGAGCGCTTTAACGGTACCCTCAAACAGATGCTCCGCATGCTGGTTGAGACACAGGGACGCGACTGGGAGCGGTACCTCCCACAAATGCTATTCGCCTACAGAGAAGTTCCGCAGGCCTCGACGGGGTTCTCCCCCTTCGAGCTCCTGTATGGCAGGCGAGTCCGAGGACCCCTTGGGTTGATAAGAGAATCCTGGGAAGAGGAGCCAAATCCCACGGAAGTGTCCATCGTGGAGTACGTCATGCGCTTCCGTGACAAGATGCAGACCTTGACGCAGTTGGTGCATGACAACATGACGCAGGCTCAGGCTGACCAGAAGCACTGATACGACCAGAGCACCCGGGAGCGGACCTACCAGGTGGGTCAAAAGGTGTGGGTGCTGGTCCCCGTACCACAGGATAAGCTTCAGGCAGCCTGGGAAGGCCCGTACGTCGTGCACCAACAGCTCAACCCAGTCACCTACGTGAAGCCTGCGTCCTACCGGTCTGCAACCTGCCCGAGGACGGCTAGGAAGACCCCCTCCTGGACATGCTGGCCCAAGCCGAGGCCAATGGGTCCATTGAGGACGGAGAGGTAAGTGCTTCGCTAACCGTACCCCAGCGGTCGCAGTTGCTGGCCACACTGGTACCCTTCCGGGCTGTGTTCTCCAACCGACCCGGACGGACGAAGTTGGCAGTTCACGAGGTGGACACCGGGAATCATGCCCCACTACGGCGCACACCTTTTCGGATCTTGGAGGAGGTGCAGCTGGTTCTGTGTCAAGAGATCGACTAGATGTTGCAGTTGGGGGATTCGACGGTCCAAAAGCGCGTGGGCCTCACCTGTAGTTCTCGTGCCAAAAAAGGATCGGACCCCCCGGTTCTGCGTGGACTACCGGGGGCTCAACGCCATCACTACCTCTGATGCACACCCAATCACGCATCGAGGATCTGCTGGAGCGGTTGGTGAATGCCAAATACATATCCATCATGGATTTAAGCCGGGGATACTGGCAGATTCCCCTGAGCCCTGAGGAGCAGGAGAGATCCGCTTTTATCACCCCTTTTGGACTGTACGAGTCCACGGTCATGCCGTTCGGCATGAAGAATGCCCCTGCCACTTTTCAGCGGATGGTCAACCACCTGCTTCAGAGACTGGAGAAGTACGCTGTGGCGTACCTGGACAACATTGCCATCTTCAGTTCCACCTGGGAGGAAAACCTTCAGCATCTCCAGGAGGTGCTCAAGCGTATTCACCAGGCAGGTCTGACCATCAAGCCGGGAAAATGCCAGATGGGCATGAGGGAGGTCCACTACCTGGGGCACCGGGTAGGCGGGGGTTCCATGAGTCCAGAACCAGAGAAAGTGGACGCGATCATGTCCTGGCCCACCCCCAGGACCAAAAAGCAGGTGATGTCCTTCCTGGCTCTGCAGGGTACTATAAGCGGTTCGTATAGAACTATAGCGCCTTTGCAAAACCCTTGAAAGACCTCACAAGCACCGTCTGCCCCAAACAGTCAACGGGACAGATGTCTGTGAGGCGGAATTTCGAGCTTTAAAAACAGCCCTGTGCAGCTCTCCAGTGTTGAAAGCCATCGACAGCAGTCGGCCATTCCTGGTACAGACCGACGCCAGCGAATTTGGCCTCAGTGCTGTACTCAGCCAGGTCGATTCGGGGAACCAGGAGCACCCCGTGTTGTACCTGAGCTGGAAACTTCTGCCGAGGGAAGTGGCATACTCCACCATCAAGAAGGAGTGCCTGGCCATGGTATGGGCACTGCAGCATTTGCAGCCCTACCTGTACGAGCGCACCTTCACGGTGGTCACCGACCACAACCCTCTGAGCTGGCTGCACACAGTGTCCTGAACCAATGGAAGGTTACTACGCTGGAGCCTTGCTCTACAGCAGTACGACTTTACTGTACAACACAAAAAGGGCAGCGAACATGGAAATGCTGATGGGTTGTCCCGCCGGGGAGAACCCACTGAGGTGCGCATGGCGGATTACCGACAGGTCATGCCTCCTTAGCGGACTCTAAAAGAGGGAGGTGTGACGATAGCCTGGAATGAAAGATCAGTCCTTATCCTTTGAGCTGACAGCCCAGGGCCTACAGCCTGCAACCCCCCTCTCTCCCTGCAAACTTCTCTTACTCACTCCTTCCTTTCATCCACCACCTCAGGAATGTCTTTGTCTTCAAACCCTGAGGACTGTCCCATTGCTTATAATGGGAATTCATTCATCTGTCCATAACATGCCGTGGGCTTATGATAGAGACACGAAAGCTACTGTTCGGAATCATGCTTCCATCAGGCGTCGCTACAGTGGTTCTGGCGAAATCGTAGCTCCAACACAACCAGAAAAATGGAATTCTCTGGGGCAGAGTGGAATATCTCATCCGAGTTTGGGCTCATTAGAACACTAATTTCAGAATAAGATCACTGATAAGTCTGCCATTATTCTGTTAAGTTCTCAAGTCATGGTCAGTATAAGTTCCAGAGCTTAAAAACTGTAACTTCAAGCTATGGGAGGTGGCCAGAAAACCATCCTCTTTTGTGAGGTCACAAGCCCAGGGTATAAGTCTGCAACTAGCCCCCCCTGGTCATTCTAGCCTGGGATGACTTGACTGAAAGACCACCAAATGAACTATGACGTGTAGCTCCTCCCCCAGCCTGACCTGCCTGCAATAATCTAAGTACCATGTGAGTTTTTCACCTTTAACCCTGTTTTTATTTTAATTGCATTGTACATAATTGTATTGTCTCAGCTTGTTACATCTCTTTTTTGAACTTTTATAAACACTGCCTATATTTTAGGAATAAACATATAAAACTATTAGTTTGTTTCTCCATGCTCTATAAAGAATTTTCACGTGCCTGAAGTAACTACGTTACTAATTCGGGGTTGCTACGGACTCTCTTAATAAATTGTTCATTAAGAGAATCGTAGCTGGTGGCAGCCAGTGTGAATGTGCTGGGCTTTTGAGCACTGCGGGTCTTATAAGTGTATTGCCTTGTCGCGGCTAGGAGTAATTATAATTCCCTCACTGCAGCGTGCCCAATAGCCAGCACACATTCAAGCAGCCCGTCTGGCGACTAATTATCCCAGGTGCAGTTCCCTGACTGACCTGAGGTTAAAAGGGGGCGCCAGAGAGCTGCAAGTTCCTAAGTGGAACTGTAAGTGGGATAAATATAAATCCCTGCAATTCGTGGTATATTGTAGCAGCAGTGGGATAATTCAAATAAGCCCCTGCAGATTATTCCTGACACATTGGGTCGGGTGGCAGCAGCCGTCGTGTTTATCGTCACAGACAGACAGGTATGGTATATTGTTGTTTTTTTTATTTTAGTTTTATTACAAGAGATCGAGGGCTTTGGTGGATTCAGGCGAGGTCATAAGTATGGTTTAATTGAGATTATTAAAGAAGTCTGTGTCATTTTTTCAATTCACTTTATTCTTTATTATTTATTACCATATACCTATAGGATTAGTAATGGATAGGTGTCTTATTCTCCATTACTAATCCGTGGGCTTGATGTCACTGCACAATACGAAGGTGACATCAACTCCACAGATTTGAACCCCACTTGCCACCGCTACAGGGCAAGTGGGAAGAGCCGGGCAAAGTACCAGAATTGGCGCATCTAATAGATGTGTATTTTCTGGGCAGCTGCGGGCTGCTATTTTTAGGCTGGGGGGGGTCAATATCCATGGCTCCTTACCAGCCTGAGAATACCAGCCCCCAGCTGTCAGCTTTAGCAAGGCTGGTTGTCAAAAAATGGGGGGGACCCCACACAATTTTTTTTTAATTATTTATTTAAATAATTAAAAAAAAGAGTGTGGGTACCCCTTTATTTTTGATAATCAACCTTACTGAAGCTGATACAGTGCCTTGCGAAAGTATTTGGGACTTTTTTAACCTTTTCCCACATATCATGCTTCAAACATAAAGATACCAAATGTTAATTTTTGGTGAAGAATCAACAAGTGGGACACAATTGTGAAGTTGAACAAAATTTATTGGTTATTTAAAATTTTTGTGGAAATACAAAAACTGAAAAGTGGGGCGTGCAATATTATTCGGCCCCTTTACTTTTAGTGCAGCAAACTCACTCCAGAAGTTCATTGTGGATCTATGAATGATCCAATGTTATCCTAAATGACTAATGATGATAAATATAATCCACCTGTGTGTAATCAAGTCTCCTTATAAATGCACCTGCTCTGTGATAGTCTCAGGGTTCTGTTTGAAGCACAGAGAGCATCATGAAGACCAAGGAACACAACAGGCAGGTGCGTGATACTGTTGTGGAGAAGTTTAAAGCCGGATTTGGATACAAAATGATTTCCAAAACTTTAAACATCCCAAGGAGCACTGTGCAAGCGATCATATTGAAATGGAAGGAGTATCATACCACTGCAAATCTACCAAGACCCCGGCCGTCCCGCTAAACTTTCATCTCAAACAAGGAGAAGACTGATCAGAGATGCATCCAAGAGGCCCATGATCACTCTGGATGAACTGCAGAGATCTACAGCTGAGGTGGGACAGTCTGTCCATAGGACAACAATCCGTCATACACTGCTCAAATCTGGCCTTTATGGAAGAGTGGCAAGAAGAAATCCATTTCTCAAAGATATCCATAAAAAGTGTAGTTTAAAGTTTGCAACAAGCCACCTGGGAGACACACCAAACATGTGGAGGAAGGTGCTCTGGTCAGATGAAACCAAAATCGAACTTTTTGACAACAATGCCAAACGATATGTTTGGCGTAAAGGCAACACAGCTAATCACACTGAACACACCATCCCCACTGTCAAACATGGTGGTGGCAGCATCATGGATTGGGCCTGCTTTTCTTCAGAAGGGACAGGGAAGCTGGTTCAAATTGATGGAAGATGGATGGAGCCAAATACAGGACCATTCTTGAAGAAAACCTGTTGGAGTCTTCAACAGACCTGAGACTGGGACAGAGATTTATCTTCCAACAAGACAATGATCCCAAACCTGAAGCTAAATCTACAATGGAATGGTTCACAAATAAAAGTATCCAGGTGTTAGAATGGCCAAGTCAAAGTCCAGACCTGAATCCAATCGAGAATCTGTGGAAAGAGCTGAAAACTGCTGTTCACAAACGATCTCAATCCAACCTCACTGAGCTCGAGCTGTTTGCCAAGGAAGAATGGGAAAGAATTTCAGTCTCTCGATGTACAAAACTGATAGAGACATACCCCAAGAAACTTGCAGCTGTAATCGCAGCAAAAGATGGCACAACAAAGTATTAAGTTGAAGGGGCTGAATAATATTGCACGCCGCACTTTTCAGTTTTTGTATTTCCACAAAAATTTAAAAACAAAACAATAAATTTCATTCAACTTCACAATTGTGTCCCACTTGTTGTTGATTCTTCTCCAAAAATTTACATTTGGTATACTTATGTTTGAAGCACGATATGTGGGAAAAGGTTGAAAAGTTCCAGGGGCCGAATACGTTCGCAAGGCACTGTAGCTGAGGGAAGCAGCCCCCAGCTGTGAGTTTTGCCTGGCTTGTTATCAAAAATAGGGGGGAGCCATCTCCTTTTTATAATTATTTATTTACAGCGCTAGAGCATCTGATGAATACCCCTCATCATCCGCTCCTGCTCTCATGTGTATGTTCACACTGGTGTTTTTTGCTGTGTTTTTATATGCTAATTTGCTAATTTTCAGCTGCTTTTTACAGTACCAGCAAAGTCTATGATATTTTAGAAATCTCATACACACACATTGTTTTTTTTTGTCATCAGGATTTTGTGCTTTGCAGCATTTTTGTGACATAGAGCATGTCACTTCTTTCACCGTTTTTGCAGCGTTTTTCACCCATTGACTTGAATGGATGGTAAAAAAAAATGCTCCAAATACGCAGGATGACCTTTTTTTGCAGCGTATTTGCCGCAGGAAAGTCAAGGACAGCCGGATGTGACCTCACACTCTGTTCTGCTACCTCTAGATGGCAGGCTGCATGATGCGTCCATACAGCCTGTCACTGAGCAGAGTGGACCCAAACCCCATTCACTTTATTGAGGGGCCCAACAATACAGTGTTTGACTTGCTGTCATATGCATGGCAGTGCGGCAAACACCGCTTCTGAACAGCGGTGAAACCATCCCAACCGGTCAGAGAGCAGCAGTTCCCCCACTGTCAAAAGACAGCGGGAGCGCTCAGCTGTGATCGGAGGTATACAGGTTACCTCTAGTCACTGGTGTCAGCTGATGGGACAACTGCTCCCATCATCCGACACCTGCTGCCGCTAATAACAGTGAGAGCAGGAGCGGATGATGGGAGTATTCATCAGCTGCTTCTGTGCGGTAAATAAATAGTTAAAAAAAAACTGCCTAGGTTCTCCCCTATTTTTGATAACAAGCCAAGCAAAACTCACAGCTGGGGGCTGCAACCCTCAGCTGTCAGCTTCAGGAAGGCTGGGTATCAAGAATAGAGGGGTCCCCACACTGAATTTTTTAGTAATTCTGCCGGTGAACTCACCTCTGCATCGTACGACTTTATCACGGTTCTAGCAGGGATCTCACCGAGGTCACCACAGTTCAGCTCAGCTGGGAACGGAGCATCAGTGATGTCATCACTAGACACTGACGCTTCGCTCGTAGCAGCTCATTCATCAGTGGTTCTCAGCCCGGACAGTACATCTTGGCACTGTCTAGGTTAGAAACTATTTCTCCCCCAGACATGGATTACGGCATGGGACAGAACGATGGAGAGGTGAGGGATATCGTTGTTTTATTATTTTTGGTTTATTACAGGAGATTGAGAGCTTCCGTGGAATTAGGCAAGGTCGTAAGTATGGTTTAATTGAGATTATTAAAGGAGTCTGTCATTCTTTCAATTAAAGGGCTTTTTTCTGAGTGTCTGTGTTTTCTTACAATGTGACTATGGGGTTAGTAATGGGGGCGTCTTATTGATGCCTCACCATTAATAACATCGGGGCTTGATGTCACAGGACAATACAAAGGTGACATCAACCCCCCCAACTATTACCCCACTTGCCACCGCTAAAGGGCAACTGGGAAGAGTGAGGCTAAGTGTCGGAATTGGTACATCTTAGAGATGTACCTTTTCTGGGGCGGCTGAGAGATGATGTTTTTAGCCTGGGGCACCAGTATCCATGGCCCCTTCCTAGGCTATTAATATCAACCCGCAGCTGTCTGCATAGCCTTTGCTGGTTATTAACCCCTTTCTGACATCAGACGTACTATCCCATCCATGAAACCCGTGCCAATCTGACCATGGACGGGATAGTACGTCATAGGTGCTCAGCTGTGCTCCCAGGGGGAGCGCAGCTAATCGCCGCTGGGTGTCAGCTGATTATCACAGCTGACACCCAGGACTGTGTGTCAGGAGCCTGTCACGGACCGCTCCCGGCACATAAACCCCTGGCACACCGCGATCAAACATGATCGCAGTGTACCAGGGGCACAGGGGAGCATCGCGCAGGGAGGGGGCTCCCTGCACGCTCCCCTGAGACCCTCAGAACAGCACGATGTGTCGCGCTGTTCCGAGGAACTCTCCTCCCTCCAAGGACCCAGATCCAAGATGGCCGCCGGGTCCTGCAGGGAGGCGGCTTCCTCAGTGCCTGCTGAGAGCAGGCACTGAGAAGCCTGCAGCAGTGCCTGTGCGATCGCTGGTGTGACAGAGTGCTGTGCACACTGTCACACCAGCGATCTGACATTTTACAGTGATGTCCCACCCTGGGACAAAGTAAAAAAGTGAAAAAAATAAACATGTTTTAAAAAAAATTCCAAAATAAAAAAAAAATATTCCCCAAAAAATACATTTTTTCCTGTAAATAAAAAAAACAAAACTATAAAAGTACACATATTTGGTATTGCTGCATCCGTAACGACCCCACCTATAAAACTGTCCCACTAGTTAACCCCTTTAGTGAACCCCTTAAAAAAAAAAAAAAAAAGCAAAAAATCAATGCTTTATCATCATACTGCTGAACAAAAAGTGGAATAACACGCGATCAAAAAGACCGATATAAATAAACATGGTACCGCTGAAAACGTCATCTTGTCCCGCAAAAAACGAGCCGCAATACAGCATCATCAGCGAAAAAATAAAAAAGTTATAGCTCGCAGAATAATCATTTTTATATAAAATTGTTTTTCTATAAAAGCACCAAAACATAAAAAAATGATATAAATAAGGTATTGCCGTAATCATACTGACCCGAAGAATAAAACTGCTTTATCAATTTTACCACACGCGGAACGGTATAAACGCCTCCCCCAAAAGAAATTCATGAATTGCTGATTTTTGTTCATTCTAACCTCCCAAAAATCGAAATAAAAAGCGATCAAAAAATGTCACGTGCTCAAAAATGGTACCAATAAAAACGTCAACTCGTACCGCAAAAAATAAGACCTCACATGACTCTGTGGGCCAAAATATGCAAAAATGATAGCTCTCAAAATGTGGTGATGCAAAAACTATTTTTTGCAATAAAAAGCGTCTTTTAGCGTGACAGCTGCCAATCATAAAAACCCGCTATAAATAGTAAATCAAACCCCCCTTTATCACCCCCTTAGTTAGGGAAAAATAATAAAATTAAAAAAATGTATTTCCATTTTCCCATTAGGGTTAGGGTTAGACTTGCGGCTAAAGTTAGGGTTAGGGTTGGCGCTAAAGTTAGGGTTGGGATTAGGGTTAGGGGTGTGTTAGGGTTAGGTTTGTGGTTAGGGTTGGGACTAAGGTTAGGGGTGTGTTGGGGTTAGGGTTGGAGTTAGAATTGGGGGGTTTCCGCTGTTTAGGCACATCAGGGGCTCTCCAAATGTGACATGGCGTCTGATCTCAATTCCAGCCAATTCTGCGTTGAAAAAGTCAAACGGTGCTCCTTCACTTCTGAGCTCTGCCATGCGCCCAAACAGTAGTTTACCCCCACATATGGGGTATCAGCGTACTCTGGACCCCAAGAGTTATTGTGCAATTTGTCCTATTTCTTCTGTTACCCTTGGGAAAATAAAAAACTGGGGGCGAAAATATCATTTTTGTAAAAAAAAAACGAATTTTTTGTTTTTACGGCTGTACGTTATAAACTTCTGTGAAGCACTTGGGGCTTCATAGCGCTCACCACACATCTAGATAAGTTCCTTGTGGGGTCTATTTTCCAAAATGGGGTCACTTGTGGGGAGTTTCCATTGTTTAGGCGCATCAGGGGCTCTCCAAATGCGACATGACGCCCCCGGACCATTCCATTAAAAAGTCTGCAATCCAAAACGTCACTACTTCCCTTCCGCGCCCCAACGTGTACCCATACAGTAGTTTTCTGCCACATATTGGGTATCAGCGTACTCAGGACAAATTGGACAACAACTTTTGGGGTCCAATTTCTCCTGCTACCCTTGTGAAAATAAAATAATGGGGGTGAAAAAATCATTTTTGTAAAAAAAAAAAAGGATTTTTTATTTTTACGGCTGTACGTTATAAACTTCTGTGAAGCACTTCGGGGTTCAAAGTGCTCACCACACATCTAGATAAGTTCCTTGAGGGGTCTAGTTTCCAAAATGGTGTCATTTGTCGGGGTTTCCACTGTTTAGTCAGATCAGGAGCTCTCCAAACACGACATGGCAACCAGCCAATTCTGCGTTGAAAAAGTCAAACGGCGCTCCTTCCCTTCCAAACTCTGCCATGCACCCAAACATATGGGGTATCAGAGTACTCAGGACAAATTGCACAATATCTTTTGGAGTCTTGTTACCCTTGGGAAAATAAAAATTTGGGTGAAAAGATCATTTTTGTGGAAAAAATATGATTTTTTAATTTTACGGCTCTACGTTATAAACTTGTGTGAAGCACTTGGGGTTCCAATTGCTCACCAAAGATCTAGATAAGTTCCTTAAGGGGTCTAGTTTCCCAAACGGGGTCACTTGTGGGGGGTTTCCACTGTTTAGGCACATCAGGGGCCCTCCAAATGCAACATGGCGTCCAATCTCAATTCCAGCCAATTTTGGTTGGCAAAAGTCAAATGGTGCTCCTTCCATTTCGAGCTCTGCCGTGTGTCCAAACAGTGGTTCCCCCCAACATATGGGGTATCAGCGTACTCAGGAGAAATTGGACAACAACTTTTGTGGTCCAATTTCTCCTGTTACCCTTGGGAAAATAAAAAATTAGTGACTAAAAGATAATTTTTGTGGTAAAAAAATAGGATTTTTTATTTTCATGCCCGGGCATTATAAACTTGTGTGAAGCACTTGGGGTTCAAAGTGCTCATCAAAGATCTAGATAAGTTCCTTAGGGGGTCTAGTTTCCAAAATGGGGTCACTTGTGGGGGGTTTCCACTGCTTAGGCTCATCTGGGGCACTGCAAATGGAACATGACCCCCATCAACGTCTGCATTCAAAACTTTACTACTTCCTTTCCAAGCCCTGCCGTGCGCCCAAACAGTTCCCCCCCCCCACAGATGGGGTATCAGCATACTCAGGACAAATTGGACAACAACTTTTGGGTCCAATTTCCTTGGGAAAAATAAAAAATTTGGGACTAAAAAATCATTTTTGTGGAAAATTTTATTTTTTTTTTCACACCCAGGCATTATAAACTTTTGTGAAACACTTTTTTCAAAGTGCTCAGAATAGATCTAGATAAGTTCCTTAGGGGGTCTAGTTTCCAAAATGGTGTCACTTGTGGGGGGTTTCCACTGTTTAGGTGCATCAGGGGCTCTCCAAACGCGACATGCGTCCAATCTCAATTCCAGCCAATTTTAGTTTGAAAAAGTCAAACGGCGCTCATTCCCTTACGAGCTCTGCCGTGTGCCCAAACAGTGGTTTTCCCCCACATATGGGGTATTGGCATACTCAGGAGAAATTGCACAGCAACTTTATCTGTCCATTTTCTCCTTTTACCCTTGTGAAAATAAAAAAAAGTTTGTAAAAGATCATTTTTGTGGCTAAAAAGGTAAATATTCATTTTTCCCTCCCACGTTGCTTCAGCTCCTGTGAAGCACCTGAAGGGTTAATAAAATTCTTGAATGTGGTTTTGAGTACCTTGAGGGGTGCAGTTTTTATAATGGCGTCTCTTTGGGTATTTTCTGCTATATAGACCCCTCAAAGTGACTTCAAATATGAGGTGGTCCCTAAAAAAAATGGCTTTGTAAATTTTGTTGTAAAAATGAAAAATCGCTGGTCAACTTTTAACCCTTATAATTTCCTAACAAAAAAAAATTTTTCCCAAAATTTGGGATTAAAAAAACATTGGAAATTTTATTTCAACATTTTGGTGACATATTTCTCTGTTTCCCCCTCCCCCACAACGTACATTCCGCCATGGACCCTGGCCCTATCCCAGGGGGAAATACGCAGGGGGTCACTCGCCCCCGGGGGGGGCTAGCTATCGCGCCGGGGTCCTTATACACACGACCCCCGCACTATTGTGGGGGCGGTCACGGACCCCCCGCACATTAACCCCGGCCAACCGCATCAAACAACGCGGGTACCCGGCACAGGGGGGGGCCCAGGGGGGGCTCCCGGGGCCCTCCCCTGGACCCCAAGCAGCGCGAGTGTCGCCTGTTCCAGGCCGTCCCCTCCAGTCCCCGCCAAGAGGGCCCCGGGGGCCCTGCAGGGGGGGGCTTTTCCCCATCCTCAAAGCGGGGCCCCGGGAACGACGATCCAAGCGCCGGGTTTGGGACAGAGGCGCACCTCACCCCATCATAAAAACAGGGCCCCCCCGGGGAAAAGAAAAAAAAAAGAAAAAAAAAAAGGTAAAAAAAAAATAAAAAAAAAAAAAAAAATCCCCAAAATTCTTTCTTCCGTAATAAAAAAAACAAAAAAAAAAAATACACATATTTGGTATCCCCAGTCCGTAACCCCCCCCCCTTAAACTGTCCCCAATTTAACCCCTTTATAACCCCCTTTTAAAAAAAAAAACTAAAAAAAAAATAATGTTTCATCAACCCCGAAAAAAAGGGAAAACCCCACAAAAGACCATATAAATAAATAGGTACCGCTGAAAACTTTTTTGTCCCCAAAAAATGGCCGTAAAAACGCATCACAGGAAAAAAAAAAAAAGTAAAAGCTCCAAAAAACATGCAAAAAATGATTTTTTTATAAAATTTTTTTATTTAAAAGGCCCAAAAAAAAAAAAAGAATAAAAGGGAGCCGAAATCTATACCCAAAAAAAACGTTTTAAAATTTTTACCCCCCGGGAACTTTTAAACCCCCCCCAAAAGAAATTCAAAATTTTCTGATTTTTTTATTCAACCCCCCAAAAAAATCGAAATAAAAACGTAAAAAAATGTCACGGCTAAAAAATGGACCAATAAAAACCACCCTTTTTTCCCGCAAAAAAAAACCTCCATGACACTGTGGGCCAAAAAGCAAAAATGAACTCCCAAATGTGTGATCAAAAAACACTTTTTCAAAAAAACCTTTTAGCGGACCGCCAATCACAAAAACCCCAAAATAAAATCAAACCCCCCTTTACCCCCCTTATTAGGGAAAAATAAAAAATTTAAAAAAATGTATTTATTTCCATTTTCCCTTGGTTTTGGGGTTCGGCAAAGTTAGGGGGGGGGCCAAAATTTAGATTGGGTTATTTTGGGGTTGGGGGTTGTTGGGTTTAGGTTTTGTTGGGGTTGGGCGGGGTTGGGGGTTTTTTGGGGTTTGGGGTTGGAGTTAAAATTTGGGGGGGTTTCTCTTTTGGCACATCAGGGCCCCAAAATTACAGGGTCGACTAATTCCACCAATTTGCTTAAAAAGTCAAACGTGCCCCTTCCTTCGAGCTCTGCCAGCCCAAACATAGTATGGGGTATAAAACGTACTCGGACCACAAGAGTTTTGTGAATTTGTCCTTTCTTCTTTCCCCCTTTGAAAATAAAATATTGGGGCAAAAAAACATTTTTTTAAAAAAAAAAAGGATTTTTTATTTTTACGGCGTCTTAAATTCGGGGGAACACTTTGGGGCAAAGGCCACCCCCAATAAGTTCCTTTGGGGGCTTTTTTTAAAATGGGTCCTTTGGGGGGGGCCACTTTTTAAAACCATCGGGGGGTCCCAAAGCGACATCCCCCCCCGACCATTTCCACAAAATCTGCAATCCAAAACGTCACTACTTCCCCTTCCGACCCCGACCCCCCCCAACATTTTCCCCACATATTGGGACACGTCTCAGGGCAAAATGGAAAACAACTTTTTTGGGGCCAAAATTTTCCGTTACCCTTGAAAAAAAATAATGGGGGGGAAAAAAACATTTTTTTTAAAAAAAAAAAAAAAAATTTTTTTTTTTTCGGGTGTAAAAAACTTCTGTAACCTTTTTGGTTAAAATGCCACCACCAACAATAATTCCGGGGGCTATTTCCAAAAAGGGGCTTTTGGGGGGTTTTCCACGTTTGGGGAATCGATTCCCCAAAAAACGACTGGCACCACCCCAAATTTCTTGAAAAAAAAAAACGGGCTCCTTCCCTTCCAAAATCCCATGCACCCAAAAGGGTTTTTCCCCCCCCTAGGGTATCAGCGTTCCGGACAAATTGCACAATAACTTTTGGGGGTCTTGTTCCCCTTGGAAAATAAAAATGGGTGAAAAAATCACTTTTTGGAAAAAATTTTTTTTAAATTTATGGCTCTAAATTTTAAAAATTGTGTAAGCACTTGGGGCAAAGCTCCCAAAGATCAGATAAGTTCCTTGGGGGTCATTTTTTCCCAAGGGGGCCTTGTGGGGGTTTCCCTGATTACACATCAGGGGCTCCCAAAGAACAGGCCCAAAATAAAACCACCCCCTTTTTTTTGGGAAAAACAAAAGGAGCCCTTTCCCTTCTGAGCTCTCCTCCCCATGGTTTTCCCCCCAATGGGGTAAAGCCTACTCAGGAAAAAATTGGGGGAAAACTTTTGGGGCCCCAATTTTTTCCTTTTCCCGGGGAAAAAAAAAAATTAGTGACAAAAAAAATTTTTTTGGGAAAAAAAAGGGTTTTTTATTTTCATGCCCGGGGTTATAAACTTTTGTGAAGCCTTGGGGGGTTTAAAAGGGTCACCAAAAAATCTAGATAAGTTCCTTAGGGGGTTTTAAAAATTTCCCAAAAGGGGGCCTTGTGGGGGTTTTTCCCCGGTTTTTCATCTGGGGGGCCTTTCAAACAACATGCCCCCCCAAGTTTGCTTTAAAAATTAAATGCTTCCTTTTCCCCAACCCGCCGGCACCCCCAAAAAATTTCCCCCCCCCCCCCCTTTTTGGGGATCGCTACCCAGGGCAAATTTGGGCAACAACTTTTTGGGGGGGAATTTCCTTGGGAAAAATCAAAAAAATTTTTTACTAAAAAATATTTTGTGAAAATTTTTTTTTTTTTTCACACCCAGGGGCCCCCCCCCTTTTTTTTAAACCTTTTGAAACACTTTTTGGGGTTTTTTAATGCTCAAAAACAGATCTAGATAAATTTATTTGGGGGGCATTTCCAAAAAGGTGTCCTTTTGGGGGGGTTTTCCCCGTTTTGGGCCCCCCAGGGGTTTTCCAAAAAAACTTTGGGGGCAAATCTCAAAACCCCCCAATTTTAGTTTAAAAAATCCCAAAAGGGGGGTCCTTCCCTTTAAAACCCCGCCTGGGCCCAAAAATGGTTTTTCCCCCCAAAAGGGGGTTGGGGGGGGAGGAGAAATTTCAAAAACAATTTTTTTTGCCCATTTTTCCCCCCCTTTTTCCCTTTTCAAAATAAAAAAAAAAATTTTAAAAACCTTTTTTTTGGGAAAAAAAAAAAATAAAAATTTTTTCCTTCCACGTTGCTTTATCCCCTTGAAGCACCTTTAAGGGGTTTTAAAAACCCTTTTTAATTGGTTTTGAACCCTTTAGGGGGGGGGTTTTTGAAGGTGCACTTTTTTGGGGGTTTCTGCTATAAACCCCCAAAGTGATTTAAAAAGAGGGGGTCCCTAAAAAAAAGGGGGTTTTAAATTTTTTTTTTTAAAAAAAAATCAGTGGCAACTTTAAAAACCCCTTTTAAATTTTTCCCAACAAAAAAAAAATTTTGGGTTTTCCCCCAAAATTTTGCCTGAAGAAAATAAAATTTTGGAAAAAATTTATTTCTTTTTAAAAAAAAATTTTTGACAAATTTTTCCCGTTTTTTTAAAGGGGAAAAAAAAATTTTTAAATTTTAAAATTGCAAAATTTTTAAAAAAATTTTTCCCCCCCTTTTGTTTTTTTTTTAAAATAAAAACCCAATTTTTTTCAAAAAAATTTACTTTTTAAAGGAAAAACAAATGTCCAAGAAAACAAACTCAAAAAACGAAAATTTCCCTTTTAAAAATTTTTCCCCCGGGTTTAAAACCCCATAAAAGGGCCCTGGTCAAATTTTTAAAAAAAGGCCCCATTTTAAAAAGGGAAAACCCCCTTTGGGGGGGAAAAAGGGGGGGGGGGAAAAAAAATTTTAAAGTTTAAAAATTTCAAAATTTTCACCAAAAATTTTTTTTTTTTTTTTCAAAATAAAAACCCAATTTTTATCGAAAAATTTTCCCCCTAACATGAAATACAATATTTCTTGAAAAAATTCCCAAATCGCTAAATCCTTAAGCGCCCCGAGTTAAACCTCAAAAAAAACAGGGGCAAATTGAAAAAATTGGGGCCCCGGCCCCTTTAAAGCAAACCCCCCCTTTGGGGGGAAAGGGGGGTTTAAAAAGGAAACCCCCCCACTTTTTTTTGGGGCCTCCCTTTTTTTAAAACCAGAAAAAGGGTAAGTTATAGTTTGACTGATATTTAATTCCGAACCCCCCAGGATATTTCCAAACCTTTTACGGGGAAAAAAAATCACCCCCCCGCCTTTTGGGGGCCCCTTTCGTTTTCAAAAATTACGCCCGGGCCCATCCCTTTTTTTTTTCAAAAAATAATCTTTTAAAAAAATTTAAAAAAGAACATAACCCGCACACACACGACAAAAGTTAGTCAAGACAAAAAACTGGGTTTCAAATTTTTTACTTACTGAAAGTTCCACCCCCCACCAAAATTGTGGGGGCCGGGGGAAGGGGGGACTCAAGCCACCCAAAGGGAAATCTATGGGGATTTTTCACAGTAGCGTGGCTCGGCCCCCGGGGGCCCACGGTCGGGTTTTGGGGAATTTTTTTCCGGGGTTTGATTTATAACATTTTTGGGGGCCCCCTTTTGCCCCCCGGTAATTTTCCCAAAAAGTGTGATCCTGAGGGGAAAGGTTTAGGCAGCAGATTCGGGGCCCCCACAGTGGGGCCCCTTCCCTCAGGCGATGGGTAAAGGGAGGGTTTCAGGCAGCAAAAAAAAAAAATCAGTCTCACACCCACGCTTTCCCTACCTTACTTCAAAAAATTTTTTGGGAGGTCCCAGGGGGGTGAGGGGGTTATGGGGGATACTTTGAGGCAACGGGTAAGGGAAGGGTTTGGGGGGCCCCCTTTTCTTTTTCCCAAAAAAATGAGTCCCCAAACCCGTAAAGCGAGTTCCCTCATAAAACCCCCCCCTTTTCCCAAAATGGGGCCCGGGCAGTTTTTTTGGGTTTTTTTCCTTTTTCTGAGAGAGCTGGGGTTTCCCCCTTCCGCCCTGCACGACCAATTCCACTCTCCCTGACCCC